>VCJN01001626.1:0-182404 GCA_006384855.1 Tetraselmis striata
CGCGCGGACAGATTATTCGTACCGTATACGGTTCGCGAAATGTCGTACGGGTTGCCGCGGGAAGTGCTGTGTTAGGCTCTCATAGTTGCGTAGTCAGACGCCCTACCTGTCGCCGCCGCCACCAACGCTCGCGACATGAGACAATAGCATGGCGATGCATGGCCACCAAGGCCAGGTGCAAGATACCTAATCTAATCATGGCTAGTGATCTGAGGAGATGCATCGTGTAACATCAGGACGGATTTTGAGGTTGGGTACCGACGGGTGGGGATTGTGAGCAGTGATGCAAGCCGTGGCGTCCTTTGGGTTGGTGGCCCAATCGCGGCGAGGGAGGGCCGGGGGGGGGGGGGGGGGGGGGCTCGGGCGGCGCGGCCGGAGCGAGATGACGATTTGAGACGGTTTTTTGTATGTGGGAATTGTTATTCGAATCTTAAATCGCGCGCGCTGTCCCCTAGATTGGCAAACTATTCTAGGAAGTCGGTTGCGAGTTTGGGCAAGCCCCACCCCGCGGAGCAAAGCAATTCGGGATTGCGATATGTGACACATCTATTGATGCGTCAAACTATTGGACAAACCTAGAAAACGATTTTCGGGACGGTTGTTACTGTTGTCCATTACTCAGTAGCGACTAGCGCTATGGGGTAGCCGCCGGGCCCACTTGGGCTATCTACCATGCCGCGCAGAAGACGCCTAATTGTGCGACAAATAAATGAGCTGCGTTAGACCAGTGGACGCTGTCTATATAGGCGCTTTCACGACTATACTCGAAAATTGGGATAGAAGGGGTCACATGTCACCCCGCTCCAGTTTCAATTTACACAGACAACTTATATCTACACATTTATACTAATACACATTTACATCATTTTCGTTCATACATTTATATAGGGACATGTTACTTGTATCCCGTGGATACATCGTTATTTGTATCTTCTGCAGCTTCAGGACAAGCCGTTCTTGACAAGCCGCGGTAGCACCTCCAGTACCCGTAGCACAGCAACGGAGGCATTGTACTACAGGGTCCGGACACGGATATAAATTAGGTCACACTGTTGGACGCCGTTGACTCGCATTGTCGTCCAGCACCCATCCGGCACGATGGCCACCTCTCCCCCGCCCGCTTGCGCATGTATTGGCGGCGCCGAATCTGCCACCTATGATATGTTTGGTAGTCCGCACTCCTTGCCTCCCACTGCACAGACGCCCGAGGCTTGCACTACCCGTTCCGTTAGCGCTAGTTGAGCCCGCCGCGTACAGTGCGCCGCCTCCAGTCGGAAGCTATATGCCCCCGACGCTACAAATCCAGGGTTTGACCGCTTCTCCGTCGACAACCCACCTCGCGTCGGCCACGTGCTCGCCAGGGCCACGACACCCCACGACGAGGTCATCGTTCGCTACGCACATGACTACGCCATAGCTGTTGGGTATACTCAGAAACACCTCGCCGACTACAAGAACGCCGAGGGGATTCCGCGTCGCCTCCGAATTCAGCGTGGGCACTCTGGCAAGCCCACGCCATGTCTCAAGGTGCGTGACCCCTCCAAGCACCGTCAACGATCAAGCAAACGCGTGGGATATTGCCCCTACCTCCTTACGATATGGCATGCGACTAATCGCCCAGGCGAGCACACCGGCCAAGCGGCGCGCTGCGACCATCCCGCGCGGGTCTTGACAACTGACACGGTCCGTGTGAGGGCCTATCTGGGGGGACCCACTCTTGTGGGTCAGTGGCGAGCTGCGCATAGCATGGATTGCTGTGGCGATTGTTGTGGTGGACCCCGCGATGATCGCTGTGGTGGCCGATGTACTTCCCCATGCCTACCACATATGGTGCATGTACCATCTGATCCTTAAAAGTTCAAAAAGTGCAGTGGGCGGCGCCATCGGACAACTTGTAGTGGACTTTATCACCACCTCCAGAACACAACCCGAGGTTGCCTTTCGTGCCCGGTGTGCCTCCCCCCCCTACTGTATGTTGCCGCTCTCCCCCTCCCATACTCTGAGTCCCCCAGCCCATACATCCAGCTTCGCGCCGCATTATGCTGCTCGCCCTCCCTTACTTTGACTCCCCCAGCCAATACACCCAGCCCCGCGCCGCATTATGCTGCTCGCCCTCCCATACTCTGAGTCCCCCAGCCCATACATCTTGCCACGCGCCGCATTATGCTGCTCGCCCTCCCATACCCTGACTCCCCCAAGCCCATACATCCAGCCTCGCGCCGCATTATGCTGCTCGCCCTCCCATACCCTGACTCCCCCATCCCATACACCCAGTCCCGCGTCGCATTATGCTGCTCACCCTCCCATACCCTGACTCCCTCAGCCCATACAACCAGCCCCGCGCCGCAATATGCTGCTCGCCCTCCCATACTCTGACTCCCTCAGCCCATACACCCAACCCCGCGCCGCATTATGCTGCTCGCCCTCCCATACTGTGAGCCCCCAGCCCATACATCCAGCCCCGCGCCGCATTATGCTGCTTGCCCTCCCATACTCTGACTCCCTCAGCCCATACATCCAGCCCCGCGCCGCATTATGCTGCTCGCCCTCCCATACTGTGACTCCCTCAGCCCATACACCCAGCCCCGCCCCGCATTATGCTCCTTGCCCTCCCATACTGTGAGCCCCCAAACCCATACACCCAGCCCCGCGCCGCATTATGCTGCTCGCCGTCCCATACTTTCACTCCCCCAACCCATACACCCAGCCCCGCGCCGCATTATGCTGCTCGCACTCCCATACTCTTACTCCCCCAACCCATGAATCAGCCCCGCGCCGCATTATGCTGCTCGCCCTCCCATACCTCCGCATTATGCTGCCGTTCTCCCATGCTGGGACTTCCTCAGCCCATATATCCAGCCCCGTTATGCATTATGCTGCCCGCCCTCCCATACTGTGACTCCCCCAACCCATACATCTAGCCCCGCGCCACATTCTGCCCCCCCCCCCCCTTCAATACGCCGACTCCCCCAGCCCATATAGTTTCTGCGTATACTACGGATAAGTCCAACAAGACGCGGCGGAAGAGCTCCTGCCTGGTGCGCATTGAGGACAGCAAGAGCAGGGCGCGGGAAGCAGCAGCCCCCGCCGACACGGCACTCATGGCCAAGATTCAAGCTGTCGCGAACGTGCAGGACTACAATCGGCCTGACAACAAGGCCAAGGGGCGACCGAAATGCAACAGGTGCGGGTCTGCTGGCCACAACCGCGCCACCTGCCCCAAGAGGGAGCCGGCGCAAGAGAGCTTCCCACCCTTGGGGCCCACATTTGGCGACGGCGCTCCGGCGACTTCTGCAGCAGCAAGCGCCGCCCCTTGATGACGCGCTTCGCTACTCGTACTGCGGCATCGCGTCCAACATCAGGAGCATCCGTATATTGTATATCGGCAGTCGTCATAGTACTCGTGCCCGTACCTGCCGTAGCAGCTGTACGATTATGTGCTGTCCAGACTTGGACACTCTCGGCGCCCCTGTCTGGACTTGAAAAATGGTCATATTGGTAATACAGAGGTTTGATTACACCGGGCTATTCTGTCACCGGTACTAGTACCTTAACGTTAAGATTCTAGTTTGAATGCTAGCTATCAGTACATGTACTCGCAGTACGCGTACCGCGTGGATTTCCCGATGTCCAGCGGCGCTAGCGACAGCATGCGACAGCCATGCTACATGACGCACCCGCACCACGAGGGAAGTCCACCTTCTGCCTTTGCGCCAGCTCACCAGCTAGCGCAACGGCGTCGCACCTCTCGTAGGTGTGCAAGGTGTGAATATCTCTACGAGTGGACGGTCTCGACGACTAGTCTTCCACCACGACACTTGCGCACGCTACGATGGCAGGCGGCAAGAAGGCGGCAGACCCTCCGAGGGCAACGCCAACCGACAGTTTGGCCGAAACGCCCGTGGAGCCGACAGAGACGACACGGAACACGACAACGCTTGCGTTACTGCAAGCGCTGGCGTTGAAGGTGGACGCTTTATCGACCGCTTGGAGGAACAGGACAACAACAAGCACAAGGAGCAGCGCGACATTCCCTCGGATGACGACGGAGTCGGCGAGGGTGGCAAGGAGCCGGAGTTCGACGCCCGGACAGCCGCTGCTTCGGGGGGCGGGCGCGACGCCGCGGCCGTGTTCATCGACCCTCGGGATTGGGAAGACCTCTTGCCCCGGGCGTACCAAGACCCCCCCCCCCCCCCCCCCTCCCATCGGGCGCCACACGCCCGAGCCTCTGGCGGCCCCGTAACGATGAGGCCGACCGCTATCTCACTAAGGCCAACAAGACTGCGTCGCGCGACGAGTACCGCCACATGCTGTGCTATGGCGTCTACCGCGCCGCCGCTAACGCGGCGGCTAAGACAGCTCTGGCTACGCTTCGCGCGCCCGATACCCCCACCCAAGACCGCGTCGACGCCCTCGACCTACGCGACGCCGCGCATCGCACGCTTGAAGCAATGGGCGACGCGGATGAGGCCAAGCTCACCTACCTTCGACGCTTCAAGGCCAAGAAGGCCCTCACCCCCAAGGAGCAATTCGCCGAGTGACTAACTTACTCCCGAGTCTTCGACACCGCCGAGCATGAGGGCTCCGCCAACGTCGTCGACGGCCCCCTGGCAGCGCTCGAGGACAAGCGCCTCGAGGTCGGCCTCGCGGCTGCGGCCAAGGCTGTTATGTACTCTACACTGCTGTACTTTGTACTGCGGGAGCCGACGAAGGAGCGAAGAACTGGCGACTGAGACGGACGAGAACGAGTACAAGCCAAGCGAAGTACGAGTATGAGCATTGCAAGTGCGAGTAACCTGTACTTACGCCTGCGTACCAGCAGGAGCGCGATTGTCGTACGCTATGGTGTCACCTGCTAGGGGATGATGATACCAAGCGTTAGATGGAGCGCTGCCTTAGTGAGTATTAGTAGTAGGTACTAGAGCCTACTAGAACTATCTAGAATGCTATAGCACTTGCTATAGCAATAGTAGTCAGATATTATATCACTGTGCTGCGGACAGACGAAGGTGCTAGGAACCGTGACTAAAATATCGACGTGTCCGGTCCTAATCCGCGGCCCGTCGCTATTTTAGTCATACACTACTAAGTACAGACACGGTTCCTAGCACCTTCGTCTGTCCGCAGCACAGTGATATAATATCTGACTACTATTGCTATAGCAAGTGCTATAGCATTCTAGATAGTTCTAGTAGGCTCTAGTACCTACTACTAATACTCACTAAGGCAGCGCTCCATCTAACGCTTGGTATCATCATCCCCTAGCAGATGACACCATAGCGTACGACAATCGCGCTCCTGCTGGTACGCAGGCGTAAGTACAGGTTACTCGCACTTGCAATGCTCATACTCGTACTTCGCTTGGCTTGTACTCGTTCTCGTCCGTCTCAGTCGCCAGTTCTTCGCTCCTTCGTCGGCTCCCGCAGTACAAAGTACAGCAGTGTAGAGTACATAACAAAGGCACAGGCATCAGCGACCTTCAAGAGGCAAGCAGCGGAGCGCGACACCGACCGCGACAAGGCGCGGAAGGAAAAGGTCAAGGCGGCGCGCGAGAGCCGGGAACAGCAACGCCGCGAGGCGGACGCCAAGAACCGCGACAAGAATGGCGGCAGGACCGGCGACAAGATACGCGACTGACGGTGTGTCGCGCCGCGCCGACAGTTGTTGCCCCAACTCCGACTATATGCGTCACCGCGTAAGGCGGAGTTGGCGGCATTAGCGAGACATCGGTGCGAGCGCGCAAGTGACGAGCTGGATACGGGATGGCGTACGCGTGCCTTTCCGCTACAACCGGCCACCCCCCAGGTTCAACCAAGGCGTCTCGTTCAACGACGCAAACCCTGCCCAGCTCAAGTTCCTCACCGCCGAACTAAGACGCTTTACGGCGGCCGGCGCGTGGGAGAAGTCGTCGTGCGCAATGTGGGTGTCCCGGGCGTTCTTCGTTCCGAAGCCCGGCGACAACCAATGGCGTTTCATCGTCAACCTCCGCGTGCTCAACACCTTATGCGCGCGCAAGCGACTACGGATGGAGATACTCATGAGCGTCCGACACCTGACCGCGAAAGGGGACTACATGTTTTCGTTCGACATGCAAGACGGCTTCTATGCCCCGGGGCATCGCGCCCTCCGACCGCGACTACTTCACGGTCAACATCTGCGGGACCCTCTACCGGCTGTGCGGCCTTCCCATGGGCTGGTCGCTCAGCCCGTACGTACTACTTCACGACGTTCACGGTGACGTTCGTCAAGCACCTACGCTCTCCGACAACCCCCGCGGCGCCTGGCAATGTCCCGCGGTCGCGCTGCTGGCTGCGCCGCGGGCGGTGGAGGGGAGCGCGCATCTTACCATACGTCGACGATTTCTTGTTGTTCGCCTCGTCGGAGCCGGAGGCGCTGGAGCTCCGCGTCGCGTCGCCGACTTGCTGGACAGCCTGGGCCTGCTGCGCAACCCCGCCAAAGGGCTGTGGGAGTCGGTCCAGTACGGCGAGCACCTGAGGGTGGACATCGACACAGCCACGGGATATATTTATGCCCCGGTGGACAAACTGCAGCGGCTCGCGCGCCAAGCCAAGCAATTGCTGCAGCGCGCGGCCCGCGACGCCCGTTGGCTACCCGTGCGGGAGCTGCATTCGCTCGCTGGGCGGGCTCAATACCTTTTCTTGGCAATCCCGGCCGCGCGCTTCTACCTGCGGGAGCTCCACGACGTGGTGGGCTCCAAGTGGGGCGGCCGAGTGCGCATGACACACCAGCTGCGGCGCGACCTGCAGTGGTGGACCGCGGTGCCGACTCAGGCCAACGGCCGCCCTATCCACCGCCATGTGGAGACGGCCTACATGCACTGCGACAGCTCCGGCTACGGTTGGGGTGCGGTGCTGAATGGCATGCTGGAGGCGCGGGGGTTCTGGGGGGCAGCCGACGAGCGCCGGCACATCACTTGGAAAGAACTGAAGGCCGTCCGGCTGGCAGTGGAGTCTTTCCTGCCGCACATCGCCGGTCGCCGCGTGTTGCTGCACGAGGACAACCATGCGGTGTGCAGCGTCCTTGCTGGCCTCACCTCCCGCTCTCCGGCGATGATGGCGGAACTACGCAAGCTATGGTACCTGCTGGACAGCAACGGCGTATGTGCACATCACCGCTACATCCGGTCCGCCGCGAACGTCTGGGCGGGTCGACTGAGCCGACACCTACCTCGACAGCGACGACTGGCAATTGGACCCCGTCATTATCGCAGAGCTGGAGGCAATGTGGGGTGCGCACTCCGTCGATCGGTTCGCATCAGCCATGAACGCGATGATACAACGCTACAACGCTGCGTGGTCTGACCACGGCTGCGAGGCGGTGGACTCCCTCCACCTGTTCGATGCGGAGTGGCGTCACGAGAACAACTACTGCAACCCCCGTTGGCCGCTTTTGCCGGACCTGGTGCAGAAGCTGCGCCAGAGCGGCGCGGCCGCTACCGTCGTGGCCCCTCGCTGGGAGGGCAAGCTATGGCACCAGGCACTTACCGAGATGGCGGTGGCGGAGCGCGTGGTACGTACTGCCTCGCCGCGATCTTTTTCGGCCAGGGCGGAGGGCAGGGCGCGATATGCCCGGAGCGCCGCGCTGGGCAGTGAGTGTCTTCCGTGTGCCATACCGTCATGGCTGCACCTGCGCCGCGGATCAGTGAGCGCAACCTTGGCGCTGTTCCCGGTACGAGATGCTACGCCTGTCGTCAGGCCCGCGCGCGCGCCACGCGTACTGTATGCAAAATATCTGTTGGACATCCAGACCAGCGGCACGAACCCGTGGGCAGCTACTATGCGTCCGTACATGCGTTCAGTACTAGGTAACGACCAACTCGGCGAAACGGCGCTTCATTTGTACGCGGCGGCGTGGGCAGAGACTACCGCCAGTACGTACGGCAGTGCCATCCGCCCATTCCTACAGTTCTGCGATGAGCAGGGTGTGCCGCCCCTGGGTGGCACGGCGGCAACCGTCGCGCGCTACATCGCGTGGCATGGTTTGCGGGGGACGGTCAAGGTAGCCAGTCTGCAGCCTTACCTTTCCGCGATCAACGGTTTCTACCGCGACCACAGCGCGGAGCCGGTGGCGCAAGGCGACCTCATCAGCAAGGTGAGAAAGGGCCTCGCGGCATCGCAAGCTGAGCCAGATCCGCCTGGGGTCCGCACCGACGTGCCCGCCCGGTTGATCGCAGGGACGTTGCGGCTGGCGGAGACCCTGCGTGAGGAGTTGGGACCCACATGGACCCGCGACCAGCTTCCTCGTATCCTCTTGTTCCGCGCCGCGGTGGCAGTCGTTGCCATGTATGTGTTCTACGCGCGTGGCAAGGCCGGCCGGCGTAGCCTGCCAAACGGGCGATTTGACGGTTACTGCAGATGGTACAATCATATTGTACCATCGGGACCAAAAAGGCAGGCGCGGGCAGCACCGTGACCGTTAGTTACAGTGCCAGATTCCGGCGCACGCGCAGCCCCGGGTTGCGGCCCTGCGGCTCTATTTTGATGCCGCACGCGCAGTTTACTGCAGTCAACGCGGACTGCCAGCAGCCCGGTGGGCAGGGACCCACGACGAGCCGGCGGCATCGTGGACATCGGCCACCGTTACAGACTGGTTGCAGCTAGTGGCACATATGTTGGAGGAGCGCCCGCCTCCCGGGTTTGTGTGGACGTCACACTCTCTCCGCAAGGGCGCGGCCACTACGGCGCACGCCATCGGCGTGGTGCTGCAGAAGATCAAGGACTTTGGCGGTTGGGCGCAGTTGTTCAACGTCGTGCTCGACTACATCAATCCCACGGCGTTGCCGTGTGCGGCGGCATCGTGGCAGCTCTTCGGCTGGCATACCCCTTGGGGTGGGCCGCCAGCGACAGGTAGGCTGCCCGCCCATGGGCGGCATGATGGCAAATGCGGCCCCACAATGGTTAAATGGTCATATTGGTAATATAGAGGTTTGAATGCACCGGGCTATTCTGTCACCTGCGGTACCGGTAACGTTAAGATTCTAGTTTGAATGCTAGCTACCAGTACATGTACTCGCAATACGCGTACCGCTTGGACTTCCCGATGTCCAGCGGCGCTAGCGACAGCATGCGACAACCCTGCTACATGGCGCACCCGTACCACGAGGGGAGTCCACCTTCTGCCTTTGCGGCAGCTGATTAGCTAGCGCAACCCACCCACCCCGCTATGCTACCCTTTTCAATGCGGACAGTACGCCCGTGGGCCTACTCACACCCAAAAATGTAAAGGATTTACATGTTTGGCAAATGCGGCCCCACAATGGTTAAATTGTAAAAACCGTACAGGTAGCTGGATCCGTATCCGCTGGAAATAAGTAAAATTTCCCAGTTATATGGTCGCTATAGACTATAATTTATCTATAGAATAATATAAAGTCCCCCTCGAAAGTCTTGACCTGTACGTATCTGTCCATACCGCCACGTCAGCACCGGCGCCGCCGACCGCCGAGTGGTACATTGGCGTATTTTTATGATATAAATAACTTACAATATACATTAATGGCTTGAGATGTGATAGGTGGGGGGGGGGGGGGGGGGGGTGGGGGGGCTGCCTATTACGCTCATGATTCCAGTCTGCGCAGGTTCGAACCCTGCGGGGCCCCTCGGTGGAAATATAACCGAGGGGGGTAGGGGGGAACGATGCCAATATTTTTAGGTTCTCCTACAAACCCTGGTACAGTGGCTTACTGCGCGACCCGCATCCCGATAAAAAGGCGACGTACTCGCCCCGCGCGGGCGGATTCTCCCCGTTGAGGGGCCCGCTAGGCGCAGCCCAACAGCAGAATATGGGAGCGTATTGACGGCCAGCCCTACCACATACCCTGGACGATTCCCTAGCAGGTGACCATATGGACCCCAACCGCTGACCCGGGGCCTGCACCTCTGCGCAGTATGGGCTGAAGCCCGGCTCTACCAAGGGCGCATTGAATGCGGACAACAGCTGTAGGTGGGCTGGCTTTTGAGCAAGCCTTTATCGCAGCATTAGCCGTTTTGCGGGAACTGCTCACTTGCTTGGATGCCGACGGTGGGGAGAGCGCGCCTTTGTGAATGAGCTCTACGATGGTCGAGCTACCTCTTGGCGTGCATCCGTACAGATAGAACGCATATACGTGCGATATAAAAATTCGTGCCCTTGTGACATTGGGTTATCAAATTCATTACTAACCATGAACAACGACACGCACATGTATGGCATTTACAACGAGAGCCCAACAAACGCCACTTAGGGCTCCCCCCACGCATGATGTCGTGTTCGCGTATGACACATGGAAGGGCGCGGCCGGAAACGAAGGTGAGGGCTCATAATGGGCCAATGTACAATTGATGCTTGACAAGGGGGACAAGACTTTTGTGGGCAGCTGTATATGAATTTATTTATGTCACGTTCGTTCGCCAAATCCGCGAAAGATGTTTATGAATTTAGGCCTATATGACACGGGACATGCTCTACCGGTAGACCGCTCTACCGCCGTAACTTCTACACGCACAGCGCACCGCGTCGGAAAAAGCAAATGGCGACTAGCCAATCACCATGTAGTATTTTCACTTTTCCAGTTCCTTTTTGAGCCCTCAGAACGGTATGACACGGAAACAACTCTACCGGTCAAACTAGTCGCTACCGCCTTAATTACCGCCTTAATTACCGAGCATCGCAGGACCAGCCGCACTTGCTGCTCGGTCTCCTGGGCTCCAGTCGGTTGACCGCTGTCCGCCGCGACATGAGATCTAGATGGAGACGGGTCAGCGAGGCCAGCGGGGCGATGCCCTTCCGGTCGAAACACGCTAGGAGGCAGCGCCCCGCTGGGCGCACCGGATGGCGAGACGTGCCGCTGGGACAACGGCATGGCGCCCGGCGCCCACGGCGCCCGAAAGGATCCACACCTTGACTGGCCGCTTGACCGGCCGCCCGTGGCTCCTTGCGGGGCGATTCCGGGCGCGCAGCCATGGCCGTGAGGCGTGGGATCCGTGTACCGCCCGCACGAAGTTTCGGTGGGACTACAGGGAGCGGCGGGCGAGGGGTAGCGCGATGAAGGTGGATTCGCCAGCGACAGGGTGCCGCGTTCAAAATAGAGCGGTAGAGCGGGGGGTGGCATCGGTAGCTACCGATGCCACCCTACCGCCGAAATGCTAGACCGGTCTACCGCTCTAGGGGTGACCGCTCTACGGCCGAAATGCACTTTTTGCGACGTGGCGCGCTGTGCGTGTAGAAATTACGGCGGTAGAGCGGTCTACCGGTAGGGCCCGTCCCGTGTCATACATGCCTTATTTATGGACAGTATTATAATTACATGAGCTAGCAGCAGAAGGCGATATCGGAAATCACCAAAATAAAAGGGCAATCAGAAAGGTCCTCTACAGCGACTGCGGGGTGGAAGCAGTAACATGAGAAGACGCAGAGTGGGCACGAGCACACGCATCAGACTTGGCCATCTGCACACCGGCAGAGAGAATGCCGCCCAGGGTACCATGCACGCAAGCCGAGACCCGCTGCAACAACCCCCGCCGTGTTTTTATGACAGGTGCCGGCGGAACTCTGCAGGTTGGCTGGCGACAAAGTTTCGAAGTGCCTGAACGGATTGACCACGAAGAAAGCAAGAGGTCGGGGCGGAAGGACCGCCAGGGAAGTTGCGCACAGCCAACAGCACCGCGAAGATGTAGACCACCGTCAAAGCGGACTTTCCGAGACGGCCGCGGTCCTCAACCACACAAGGGTAGTGCCGGTGAACACCCTGCACTGGGGCGGAAGACGCCCGGTCCGCTGCCAACTTAGCATGCTCCGCCTCGGTCGCCGCGATTCCCGGGATGCACCAGCGGGGGTCGTTGCTCCAAGTGGGGGTCGTGGAGGACACGCACGCGAAGTCGATCATGTAATCGCACGCCGCCCCTCCCCATCCCGCCAGCGTCAGGTCCGACGGCCGCGAGCGGTCCGCTGGGCGCAGCCCACTCGTCTCAAGGGTCAAGTCGCCGGCTCCCGAGCGGTCCCGGTCAAGCACAGCCCCCGCATCAATTGCCACAGATGCCCACAGATTCTTCAAAGCGGTATGCATGCGGTGCTTGTAGTTCGCTACGGGGCATATGGGTAGATGATCCACGATGAAATCCGTAGCGCTCCGGTTCGAGCCATCCGTAGAGCGAAGCCTTAAGGGATCAATACCACACGTTGGGCCAGGGCAAGTGACAAGCGCGGAACCTCCGCGCGGGCAAAGGCCCAGTACCCGCGCAGCGGCGGCCGAATACGCAGCATGGGAAATCTTGCGGGCGGACTCGTGATCCGACTGGAAAAGTGATAGGGAGCCCGGCCCGCACGCGTTGTACATGCGCAGGGTATCAAGTCGCGAGGCCGCTGCACCAGTACGTTGGAAGCTGAGATCGAGGGCCACGAAGTCACGCAAGCGAATCGCACGGCTGAGGTGGCGTTGGACAACCATGGTCGTGGGTTGATGGATGGACAGTATCCATCAGGATTTTAGAACCTGGCGCCAGCAGTATCAGCACCCGGGTACTGGTAGCGCGGGCCGCTTTTCACCGGCTTGGTTATGTTGATCTTTTCGTACTACTGTTAATCCTAATTAAACTTGGTTAAGCTTAATTACATGAGCTAGCAGCAGAAGGCGATATAATCCTTATTTATCTGTTATTATTGTAAGCGGTTGATTGTTACTCGCCTTTTTTGTAATGCGCACCAATGTCCGCAGTAAAAATACGTGCGATACCAGTACCTGTGCTCGTATCCTACAGGCAAGCGAATCCGAACACTGCCTCTGCCTCGCACGCCTTCGTCGTCGTCATACACGAGCACGGCGCCCGGTCCCCTCAACCCTGCAATGGCACAAGAAGTGCAAGCGGTCACGATAACCAGCATCGCAGCGATTGTGTTGCTGCTGCTTTGTGCAGCCAGACCCGCACGGAGCTTAGCGGCCCAGTTCGACGCTTCGGAGCTACGACTAATATCGCACAAGAGCACCAACTGGCATGGCTTCAGCTCAACCGAAGTGAGTTCCCACCCCACACCCCGCTGGAACTGCAATCAGTGTGGCCTCAGTCAGCCGTATCTAGCGAGCTCGTAGGACGGCGTGCTCATGCTATTTATCGGAATTGCGACGAAGCTCTGGGCGGGCAGCCGGGCACGAGGACGTCGCAGACAACATTTTTCCTTGGGGCGGGGGGGTGGGGGGGGGGGGGGGGGGGGGGCGGAGGTAACGCAATATCACCGCCGCCGCGCCACTATAGGTACTATACTTGTACTTCTGCGCCGCGCCGCCAAGGAAGCGCGGCAGTACCGGTACGGGTACCCTGTACTCATACACCGACGAGAACGCCTATTGCCCCCCCCCCCCCCTCCCGCCCCCCGGCCCCCGCCTCCTCACCCTTTCACCGCCACCACAGTCATCACCGCCGACGCGGCAGCGTGTATAGCTTCATCACTTTGGCTTCGGCCCATATCTGTGCCCCCCCTCCCCCCCACCACCCCGCTCTATCTCCCGCGGCCCGCCCTTCGCTCGCGCCGGTTTTCCGGCAGGCGTCGTTCGCCAGCGCGCGACCGCGCACCTACGGGTACTGGTACGCCGCGCTGATGTAGTTTTCTTTTCGCCCCGCCGCCCGGCCGGCCGGGGACACACTACAGGACTGGCAGCAATGCTGCTGGTGCTGTATTTATTATATAAAATACCCTGTCGTACCGCCTGTACGGCTGTACGTGCTGCAGGGCTCTAATTTCCCCCGTGCGCATTTACCTCGTTTTAACCCTATGAAAACCGTCCCGAGGGCGGTGAAAGAAATCCCCCACCGCCCCAGATTCTTGGATGGCTACAAGCGACACGTCAGCAGACGTACCCCAACATATCGCCACGTACCATATCGTAACCGTACGTAGCCGATGGTCTGTTGGACTCCCTTCGCCACTCGAAGTTTATGCTGTCTGAGACCTTGCCGCATCGCGCAGGGCACGACCTTGGAGGCTTGGGTGAAATTCACTGACCTGAACGTGCGTTGGAGCACGCTGCTGCAATATGTCACATTGAGCCCTACTGCCGGCAATGGCGAGGCTACGGTACGCGACAACGTCCACCCCTTCCCGTCGAAATGCTGGTCCGGTCAGAGCTAGCTCCAGCCGCTCACCGCCTCTCAGCAAGGCGCGACCACGACAGCAGGCAATGCCGTTCTGAGCCTCCTCACTCGATCATCGCCGGCATCATGGTCGAGCTGCTTGCGCATGCGGTAGCTCTCTGCCATGTTAGTAGGCGCACGGCATATTTCGCTAAGTAGCGCACTTCTTGTGGGTTTAAACTCGCAAATTATATCACGAGGGAAGTGCAGTTCTTCGGTGCCCCTTATGGTGTGTACACCTTGCAGTCCACGAGTCCAGGCAGTCATTCATTTCACTTGTTCGATTCAGAAATTATCATGGTCCCGATGATCCATGATTATCATGGTCCCGATGGTCCATAATAATATTTTCCGGATAGCACTGCCAAACTTTATTTTCCAAAATTTCCCTTGAATCGTGGAGGATGCGCCGTGAATGAAACACGGAATCTCGAGTAGGAAATTTTGGCAGAATAGTATGTACTATGTGATAGTGCTACACGCCTACACTGCCACCCAAGTACGGCAGTACATGAATACTATGGAATATGGATTTCACTAGCACTGTATTCCAGCTGGGTGTTTTTTCCGGCTTTTCGGTGAAGTCATGCATGAGCGCTTCATCCCATGCACCACGGTCTGCCACAACTACTGTCCTCCAGTTGTCTTGGCTGGGAATTCTCTGCAGGGCTTTGCAAATCTCATCAAATTACGGTCCAGGTATGTTTTTATAAATGCCACCGGTCTGTCCGCAGTCAGTCCGCACGATTACCGAACAGAGCCATGCTGAGAGGGTGCCCAGCCTGGTGTGTGGACATTAAAATCGTATCTATGCTGCACATTCCCGCACAACGTCTAGTATAGCGACTACCCTGAATTTATCTCACTCCTGGATGCTGCACTCTGGTTTACGAGACCTGCGATTTCAATGCTTGGCGATCAATGTGAACAGTACTTAGTTTAGGGGTACCCAATACCCCTCCTATGGCCCTGCTGGGGGACCGTTCAGATTGTCGGCGGCCCTCCCAGTTTCTCCTCCCTCCTCTCTCCCGAATGCTGTCTGTGCTAAATGTGCCTGCTGTGGGTGCGGCAGGCCCTGGACTTTGTGGTGGGTGGCTACCAAGGCATGACGGCAATGGGCTGGCGCCGCGGTGGCAGCAGGGCGTACTGCTACAACTGCGGCACAGTTTGGACCGATACCTACTGGCATCACCTCACCACTACTGTTGACTATGTTTCTGGGAATGTGGCGTTCTACGTGAATGGCACATTCCTCCACATGGTCCCCAATGCCATGCTTGAGAACAGCTTCCGCAGTATCCCTCCGCCAGGCGGCGAGGTCCTGGTAGGGCTATCCCTAATTGACGAGGGGGCGGGGCCGCTGAGGGTGTCAGAGGTGGCGTCAATGCTGTTGGACGAGCTCCGAGTTTACGACAGGCCGCTCACAGCCGATGAGATTGCAAACAGAGTATGGAAGTCGCCGCAGGAGGCCGGGAATGCAGATAACCTTGTGCTGCACTGGGCCTTCAATGACCCTGACGGCACTCTCGAAGTGGACCTCTCCGGGAGAGGCGCACACGGACAGCGCGGCGCCTTGGACAACAATCCTGGGGTGTCCCTCTGTTTCAACAGGCTTCCTCCCGCACCAATTAGGCCCCCAATGTTCAGCAATGGACCCCTGCTGACAGGGGCGCGCGACATTGTGACGTTTGCGCCATCGCTGGGCGAGATTGTACCCCTTGTGGCCCTGGATCCCGCTAGCGAACCAGATGCTGCAATCCTGAGCCAGCCGGGTGTAGGAGAGCTGTTTCTGGAGGATACTGGCAACGGAAATCCTGCGCTACTCCAGTATCGCGCTCCGCTGGCATGGCCCTCCCCCCTCAGCAGTAGCGCTCTACGAGCATCGTACAGTCTCGGGGATGGGCTACCGCGCCCGGTGCACGTCTTGCTACCACCTCCGTGCTCCGCGCCTCCACGCCTGCAGATGGCCGTGGTAGGCAAGCTGGCTGTGTTGAAGCTCGGCGGCATCTGCAGCACAGGCAGCCCTGTGCTTCCCGAGATCATAGCACCACCCACCGCTGGACGCCTCAGCACCTTTCTGCCGGGCCAGCAGACCTGGCCTTACAGCCTTGAGATTTTGGTGGGACAGAGATTCTACCCCCCCCCCCCCCCCCCTCCCCCCGGTGACCCTTCGCATAAGCTGGCTTTGGTCATTGTGCGCTAATACCCCCCCACCCCCCCCCCCCCCTTCCGGCTCTGCTGTCCCCTGCAACTGATGCAGCCCGCGTCAATTGGACCCGGAATAACCAACTACCCCGCAATAGTGGGCAATCAGCAGGAGGGTGTGGTTCTCTTCCAGCTGGATGCTAACCCACAGGGGGTGACGCTGCAAGACAAGATGTTCAATGTGACGCTGCGCTATCGCTGGCTTGCGCCGGATGCCACCCCGGAAGTGAGCGAATTCATGGTTTCAGTGGAGCTGGTGCACGAGCCCCCCAAGATGGAGAGTGCTGTGTTTGAGGAGATGGAGAAGCGCCAGACGCGTGTGCAGCTACGCAGCGCTGGGCAGCACAGCCAGAACAGTGGCCCCACGCGCAGCCTGCGGTACCGCATCGCTCGATCACCTGCTTTTGGCACCCTCCACCAGGTAAATACCTGGGTCATCAACCCGATACCATGGTGCAATCCCTCTGGTGCAATCCCTCCAGATTGCTGCATGAGGAGTGTCTGACCATGCAAATGCCCAACTCCCAGGATCTTGGCAGTGAGGCAGGTCCAGTCCGAGGCGAGACAGTGAATGGCCTGGGCGACTCGCGACTTGCGCTACGCCAATTTGCAGACCGTGTTCCGCCCTACTCGCCAACTGGCGGCCCTGCCTTCTCCTCGCAAATAAACGTTGTATGCGACAGGTGCTGTCAGATGCAGGCCTCGTGCAGCCTGGAAGGCTGTATGGATGCTGGCTATGACAACCCCAAGATGTGCTTGGATGAGCAGCTCAAGTTGGGGGCGCTAACAATGTTGGGCCCGCCGCCTCGTGGATGGCCTGATGTTGAGAAGGAGGACCACATGTACTTTGACCGTCCGGGGTATTGGAGCCCTGAATGCGCAAACTGCGGACACGAGTTTATAGTTCTCGGCTTCCTGGAGCCGGTACAGCATCCCACACATTGCCTATGTTGACCTACTGTCGCACGTCCGTGCCTGTCCCAGTCTGCTGAGTGTGGCAGCTTTCCCTGAGTACTTTCCAGTATTCCGCTCATTCAAGGCAGTGTTCCGGATTGGGTCTCTGATAGCTTACTTCTGGTGTACAGGTGTATGTTACTCAAATTGCAATATATGAGCTGTTTGCACCTGGCGCGGTGGTGCGCCTGAGCGTGGCGGCTGACTACGCTGGCAATGCCACGGACTGGCGCACCATTTGGAGCGGCTATCCGGACACCACATTGGGGAATGGGGCGCGCACCTTTACGCCGCCTGTCTGCCCAGACACGGATGTGCGCGCACAGTGGCTTCGCATTGACCTGGACACCAGCCCCACTGAGGACTGGAACGCATTAGCTGGCGTAGCGGTGTTTGGCACGTCTGTGGGTGCGAACGAGTGGGTGAAGAGCCAAAGTGACCGCCTGATCTACGTGCCGACCCCGGGCGTGCTGTACGCCGGCGATACCTTTGCTGTCGTCACGTCAGACTGCTCCATTGGCGAGGGCCCGCCCCTGGACATTGTCATCCCTCAGCACTCTCAAGGTACCCGGGACATGGAGCACCTCGGAGCTCCGCTTGAGCTCACCGTTTCGCCACGCAGCTCGATACGCATTGAGGCTCCACTGGCCGATGCGGCGGCACACCTGGCCGCCGCGCTAGGCGAGCCAGCAATCGACCCTGGAGAGTTCAGCGTGACCGTGCTCCCGTCAGCGTGTTTTGACGTTGCTGCACGGGCTGACGCGTTTGGGGGTGATATCCTCCCTGCCGAGGACGCCGTCAATCCGCCCACCTGCGCCGCGCCGCTCCCAGAAGGGTCATCAATCACCCTCAGCGGCAGCCAGGCGACCTTCGTGCTCCGGCCGGCCATCCTTGGTGTACGTGGAGGCAATGTCACATTAATTGCGTCTGCACGCAACGCTGTGTACTCCCTTCTTGTCACCGTCAGCGTGGTCTGCCCTGCCGGTACTCCCATCAGGGAGTGCGCCATGAGTCCGGATGACTGCTTCCCCAACGAAAGCGACACCGACGAGCCTCTGGTATTTGATGCAAAGCAGCTTCTGTGCGCGGATGCTCCTGCCGCTAAAAGTGCTTCGAATACCATGCTGCTCATCATCATCAGTGCCGTGAGCTCGCTTGTGCTGCTTTCACTTCTGGCCGCCGCTGTGCTGGCCTACCGTCTGGTTAAGGGCGGTGGTACGGTATGTGTTCTTTCCCTTCTGTTGCGATTGCAGCTGTTTCCCATGCTTCCTGTATGTTTGCTCAAGCTCAGTTATATATCTGTCTATGTGTCTGCACTATTGTATCGCTCTGTCTACCTGGAAGATGTGGTATGAATGCCATCGTACATCATTTCGCCGATTCTGGGAGGTTTGTTATTTACTTCGATTAAGCATAATTTAGGCAAGGATGTTTCCAAGTTTAGGGTTTGCCAGGCAGAACATTTCGTCCCCTTTGCACTGCACTAGTGCCACACCGTGTGTGTGTGTGTGTGTGTGCGTGCGCGCGCCTCGTTGCCTGCCGGTCTGTCTGTTCATAGTGTTGGATGGGGTTGCTTGTTGATGTGACCCTTCATTGCATGTTGGCCCCAACAGATGGGTGGGCTTCTGCACCTCAAACGGGGCCCACCCCAGGAAGGTGAAAGTCTGACACTGGTCATCACAGGTGCGCGCCTCGCAGCAAGATGGCTGCCTCCTTTATTTGCCACGGGATTTTCCCTTGCTTCTGCATGCTCCGTGTGGCCAATAATTGCTCATGCAACGGCAACCCTGACACCCCCCCCCCCCCCCTTCTGTTTATCTATCCCCTTTTGGCAGACATCCAAGGGTCCACCACCCTGTGGGACAGCTTCCCCGAGCAGGTTTGCACCATTCACCGTGCCCGCCTCCTGGTGGCTTGGCATGCCACACAGAGACCTCATTGTGGGAGGGGTGATATGGGCAGAGCGTCCCAAAATGATCGGACTGCTGTCATTTCATGCTGCGCAGTGTCCAAACCTGGCCACAACGTTTGCATGTGGGCTCTGTTATAAATGGCTGTACGCTATGCACTGTATTTGTGTGATGAAGCGAAGCATCTATTTTTAAAGAGAATGACTAGCGCCCAAGATACAGGGTTCAGGGCCCAGGAGGGGGTGAAGGGGGGTGGGGGGGGGGGGGGGGGGCATGTGCTTGGGCACTAGGCGCAATATATGCAAGGTTTCTAGACTGGCTAATGGCTGTCAGCTATACAAATTTTTCGCATGAACATATATGGATGAACTCAGTGTCAACCCACAGATATCTCTTGCTTTGCTGAGAGTGGCTTTCCTGAAAGTCAAGCGCTGAGATTGGGGTTACGGACTAAGCGCCTTTCGCAAGAGTGCATGGCGTGCATCGTATTGATAGCAGAATACCGCGCCCGGTGTCTTGGAAATTCTAGAATCGTAGGAACATACTACAAATGTGGGCAGGCGTTAAGCGTGTTGACTTGTTTGCCATTACATGAACTGACCCCCTTCCACTGTGCTTGGATGGTCCTCCAAGATGGCACGCGACATTGCCACCCACCATCAGGTCATGCGCACCGAGCTCGGCAAGTGCCGAGGCTACGAGGTGTCCACAGAGGGAGACTCCTTCAAATGCGCGTTCCGCACACCTGAGGATGCTATCATGTGGTGCATCCTAGTGCAGGTGCCTATCCCACCTTTAACCTCGGTCTTGACATGCTTCTGCACGACACTGCCGTGTACCCGTTGCTGAAGTTAGTTCAAAGTACTTCTGCTATTTGTGAACATCGGGTTGTGTCATAGAGAAGCTACATTCTCTGAATTGAATTGGCTAATTTGAGGTACGGAAAATTGTGAAAGATCAAATAGTTCATTACATAATTTCTGCCTCTTGAAACGTGAGCAGCCATTGGCTTACACAGTGGCCTTTGTGCGCCCTGCTAGCCAGAGGCGCACTCAGTTGTCTTGCTCCTGACGCACTCCTGCACCCCTGCAGCTGCACCTTGTGCGCGCTGCGTGGAGCCCTGAACTAGAGGACGGCGGAGAGAGTGTGCTGTCCGGCAACCCTGATTGGGCATCTGTTGACAGGCCCGTCATCAGTGAAGACAATGCAGGCTTCCTGGGCAGGGCACTGGCGGAAACAGGTACGCCCCCACCTCCCTCGCTTCTCTGCGTGGTCTGCGCAACGTGCTCTGCTTGTACGACTGCCCTGTGCGTACCTATCTTTCGCTGTACGTGCGTCTGTGCTTGTTCAGTTGCACGCACTGAGCAAAATGGTGGTTGGATTGCCAGTCACTATGGCCTAATGACGAAGCATATCATTATGCGGGTCGCCTTTGGATATAGTCACTATGTTGCATAAAGGGTCAACTACTATAATTGCATGTTTTGCCGGAAAGTAGGGCGCTTCTGGGAATGCAAAGAAAGGTCATCAATGCATGCAATGAAGGCGCTAACAAACTATCGCACCTTAACAAGCACTAAATATCCTCTGTTTCTTAGGTGCATCCCACGACATCCTGCGCGGGTTGAGCGTCTCCGCGCAGCGCACACGCTCCTCTGTTGCGGCTGCAAATGCAGCTGCCACCCCATACTCGATCAACTGGAGTTGCGATGAAACGGTCTCCACCCCCCCCCCCCCCTTCCCCCGCCCCTGCCCTTCCCCTCTCCCATCCCTCCCTCAGATTGCTTTGACTGTCACATTTTCATCTGGGTGAAGGGGGGGGGGGGGGGGGGCATCACAGGCATCCCCAACATAGTATGGCTTACGTCAATTGTGCCAGTCTTCTGAAATTCTTGACACATGCGCATGCGCATATTGTTGCATGTGCTGTACATGAATTCCATGCTGCACTTCATAATCGGCAAGGTCTGCTCATGTGACTCCATAAGGTGTTTGTTATGCCCTCGGCCAACAGCGGTTTCATTCAGCTATCTTCCTCTCTACCTCTGTGTGTGCTCGTCAGAAATGGTTATCCAACTGACTTGAAATAGCTCAAAGTTTTCCAACGCTTAATCTGGAAGCATTATATATTTGCACAACCTGTCCAGCTCAAACAAGTACGCACATACATCTCCGCAGGCTAATCCCAGTGTTTTAGTTGGTGATTGGATCACATCACGACACGCGCCATTGTGCTGACTGTGTATGCCCGTCTACTAATGGCACGACGCAGCGTCTCCGTCTGTGCACTTTAAAGCACAAAGCCACAGGCGCCATCCTGCCAATATTTCGCGGGCTTCGGGTAAGGATGGGAGTCCACTCTGGCATTGCTGAGGAGGTGAGCGTCCACGAAAACACCAGGCGCACCATCTATGGGGGCAAGGCAAGTGTTGCCCCCCTCCCCCCCCCCCCCCCCCCCCCCCCCCCGGCTCCCCACCTTCCCACCACTACCACCGCCCATACACACATACCCTCCACAACTAAACAAATGAGATAGATAGAAACAACAGAAAGTGCACATCCAGAAATGCGTGATACCCTTCAGATGTTCACTTTTTTACAGTTGCTTTTGGAACACAATATAGCAGTGGACCTCAAATAATTTCCTTGTGCGGAGTCATGCATCCTCATGTCCGCGACACTGTGAAATCCTTTGATGCCTTGCTGCCACACCAATTACACTTCTGTTGCCGTTGGTTAATTGCGCCTTGTTCCTGCTTGGTATCCCTGCTTGGTGTGCTTCCTAAAGTTCCTGTAATAACGCAAGTCTTTCTTCAGGCAAGAGCGGCATGAGCAAGCCAGCCTTCCTGCCTGAGCCCAGTAGCTTTTGTGGTTGCTGACGTGTTTGGCCCTGCCTGCCCCTGTCGCCTGTGTGGTGGTAGGTGCTGGAGCTCGCCAAGGCTGTCTCTGACATGCCATGCGGGGGGCAAATCTTGGTCACCGGTGACACGATGGCTGCCATCGAGTCAATGACTAACCTCATGATTCAGGTAGATCCCACACACCACAGCACGCGCTGGCCTCAAGCCCAGATATTAGTCCCTTGAAACTCCCCTCTGGTTTCTTTCGGCTTATATTCAGTCGTTTCCTGAGCTCATGTTACCTTTCTCACCCAGAAGACACATTTTATGTTTCTAGCGTTTGAATATAGTATAGCCAGTACGACCTATTTACATGTTTCAGGGCTTGCTACTACTCGATAAACCAAGACGCGTGTAGATCTATCCTACGGTTGTTTGTTTATATCGGATTAGCAACGTCGAAAGTCACGCAGATATTATATTTGGATATGCAGGTGCTGCTGTAGCAGCTACTTGTGATTTCAATTTTTTTCTCCCTTGCGCTCTTCATCCAGACGGAAGCAACGCTTCATCAAGGTCATGCTCGGAACTTTGCGCTTAAGAATCTAGAGTCACTATTTAAACAGGCAGACTCGGAAATAATTGAACTCCTGGAATGCTATGGTACAGCTGACTGTTGGCTGACTGCGCTGACAGGTCACCCAGGCACACAATTCCTGGCAGAGCAATGTCAGCCATGATGATATGGACACCGGGGGGTTGTCCATACTACACCTTGGCTCACATGTCCTCGGGGACGTAGCCGGACCTCAGCCGTCCAGCTTGACTCCCCAAAGCCCCGGCACCAAGAGAAAGAAGCCACGGAGAGATCCCACACCTACTTCCTGGAAGTCAAATATCAAGAGGCGGGCCGTGTCATTTGCCTCTCTCGTGGAGTGTCCGGATGAACCCTCAATTCAAGAGGAGCCGCGGCTCGAGCCAGAGCGAGACCCAGAGCTGGAGCGCCATCAAGAGCGACTCTCTCAGGCCCACGAGCTGCTGGTGGTGGCACCCTGGCCGCTGCGTAACCGCACCATGTACGCCCCCCCCCCCCCCCCCCCCCCCGCCCCCCTTCCCTCTCCCCCCCGCCCCCTCTCGCAGCACCTCTCTAGTCCCCTTTCCTTACCAATCCATAGTATCTGCTGCTGCACTGATCACTTGTTACACATGGTGATCGTGAGACCAGGCCTATACATGACAGAATCAAGAAGCAGTGTTTAGATGTCCACCTTGTTCAACAGCGCAGATATAGTGATGCATGGTACTACTACGCCTCAGAACACTCAATGTATCTCAAGACCAGCTGACATTTTCAGAATCGACAGCGTATGTAGCTACGTTATCTTCCTGCTATCACTTTGATTTTGTCGGCAGGCTTTCGTCTAAAGTCTTCGTGGTTGCTCAAACAACATTTGGTATTGAGTAACGTGTCCTGCTGGTAAGCAGGTAGCTTTACATCTTTTTGTGCTGCAGGTGTAAGTGCGAAAGTGCTGATATCCATGTGCTGACACAACAGGTTCTTCCCTGCGCTTCCTAAGGACACGCAGCTCACACCCGCATGGCACGAGGCGCCGCAGGGTACCGTCACCATTGTGTTCACCTTCATCTCCGAGTGGAAGAAACTCAAGACGTACTTGCGCACAAAGGGCGCCGACACATTGCGTGTGGTTGGACAGGCGCTGCAGCAGCACAATTCGTTGGTGAGCGCTGCGCGACTGCCTGTTGCCCGTTCCTGTCTGCCAGGGAATGTATCCACCGCGAACGTGTGGAGAGAAGACCAAAAGCGCATCGTTTTTAAAATAGACATATTGATGATTAAGTCGACGAATTTGGACGAGAAATGAAGCTGTCTCTCTAAACAAGCAAATGAAATACATCGTCACGTACACATGCTGGTAGTGTGTGTACACATTAACTTCTATGTTTAGCAGATACATTGTTGTATGTGATACAACATTATAAATTGTTGTATGTATGATGGCCAAGACTGTAAAATGTTGCTCATGGGTGAATGATAGTATTGCTCTTACAGCCACACAGCGGACCATGGCTGAGACCCAAAACCCTGCTGGGCGCCAGGTCCGGGCCCTCCTCATCCAGCACCACGGGTACGAGATGGAAGGCGAAGACGGCAGCTTTGTGTGTGCTTTCCAGCGCTCGCTGGATGCGCTCACGTTTTCCGTCAAGCTGCAGTTGGAGCTGCTGAAAGTTGCCTGGAGCAAAGAGCTGCTAGACTGCCCGATGATGGAGCCCCTGTACACAATGGCCGGCATGCCCGTGTTCGGCGGCCCCCGCGTGAAGGTGGGCATGTGCTGCGGCAACCCGCTGCGCATGCAGATCTCCTCTCGCACCGGGCGCATGGAGTACTTTGGGCCCTTCATGAACCACGCCGCCAGAGTGGCCTCCGCCGCGCATGGTGGGCAGGTGCGAACAGCTACAATCGCCCTTGCACGCAATCCTGCCCCTTCCGCCAGCAGGTCTTGCTTTACATCTGCGTATCTCTGCTGCACCCATATAATGAACGACGCAATTCCTGAGGGAGGCATGATTGTGGTGCAGACAGGGAAAACAACTTGTGCCACCGCCAATTCTAGAAAGCATTCACACGGCTAGTTTGCTCAGAGCGCTCAAAACCATGCACTGCCCTCACTCGGTCTTGCCTGACAGGTGCTGCTGCACGAGACCACGTGGAAGTCCCTGGTGGATAACTTTTCCGAGCACCTACGCGCCACAACTGACACACTGCTCTTCAGCTCCCAGGGGCGGCATAACCTGAAGGGAATTAGCGAGCCGGTGCACATTGTCCAGGTCTGCATTACCCTCGGCTGCCCCGGTGGGCATCCCACGCTGCTTACTGGTGAAGAGACTGAAGCTTTCCGTAGCGAGGCTGACGCATCGCTATTGCTGGTCTTTCTCTCCCACACACAGGCCATTCCAATGGAACTTCAGAGCCGACAGTTTCCTGTCATACATACAAACGGAGTCGCAAGCAGCTTCAACCCGGCGCAACCCCCTAGTAACAGGGCATCAATGTACCTCTCATCGGGGCTGCTGCCAGCCACGTCACTTGCTGACCCGGGCGAAGCCAGCTCCCGCTCAGAGCATTGCGCTAGGAACCATGGCCGTCTACCTAGCCTGGTACGCTGCTCCGCCCACTGTGCGCGCCTGCTTACTGCATTACTTTGATAAGCCAGCTATTTGCAACCCGCTCGCGACATAAGAGCTAACATATTGCCATGACATTCGGGTTTGGAAAACCGAATGCTGAGCGCATTGTTAGTATGGAAAGCCCTGGCCACCGCTCCCCCATCCACAGGGATACCATTCTGCACATTGAAAGACTGTGCCCCTGTACCCACTTTGGCTAACTGTACAGCTGCTGTTCTCTGGTATCTGGCAGGCAGATGATGAGCTCGCGCGGTTGAGTGGAAGCTTGGGACATCACGAAGCTGGGGCTGGCCTTCCTGGGCAGACATCGCAGTGCTGACACCGCTGTGTTGGGAGCGCAAAGGCTTACACACATCGCAGTTGTTGAGTATTTTTGATCTTTTTCCAGCAGCTTGTCTGCATTCTGTAGAATCCCAGACAGGGCCATAATGAAGGCTTGTCTGCGTGACTGAAATCTGAATTCTGTACCCACCATTCTTGGCTGCTTCACTCGTTGTCACATATACCATGGCAAACGCAAACAGTAAGGTTTCCAGACACGAGCCGCGGAAAATGTATATAAATATCATCTGATTCTGCGAACGAACGATTATAAATTGGCTTGGTCCGAGGGTGTTTAGCCGCCGGAAATCTCTGGGTGTCAGCATACATATTTAACGCTGATTCATCATTACTCCTTTCAACAAAGGCTTCAGAACGCGAGGCGGCCAGGTCAGTGGAGCACTATACCAAGTGGAGATATCTATTTATTGATATGATTTGCAGAGCATTGGCTGTGCAAAACTGCATAGTTACGAGATGGCTTGCGTATTGCGATGAAAATCAGTTGAAGATGCTGCGGAAACGTGCGTGATTGCGCTCTTGAGCTTATGAGAGGAAAAAATTTGCATCATAGTAGTCTGCTGTAGGAATTTGGCGTTGCTGGTGTGTAATATATACAAGCAGCAAACGTTAAATGGATCTCATGAGATATTTATGCTACTGACCAATGTTGCTCTCAAAGCATGGAGTCTTACCATGCCATGAGCACTCTGAGAGAGGATGGGGGAATGTGAATGACCTGGCATTATCTCGAGCAGGCAGGGCGATGATACAGCGCAAGAACAAGGATAGCAAATCGCGATTTTATGATAATAATTTTCGATGATCTGTTGTGCTGCTAGGATTATCATTGTAGTAGTACCTACCATAATAGCGTAGTGCTGGTGCTTTCACAGATGACAATGTGAAATATCATTGTGGATGATGGGTAATCTACGTATTCTAGATAAATGTGCCAATTCGAAATAGTACAAGTAGTGTTGTCTTCTGGCATACCTCGTCATGCTAGGGAGCAGAGAGAGTGAGAGTGTGTAACCTTAGAGACAGCATACACCAGACAAAGAAAAACTTCGGGGTTTCCTGCAGTATATTTGAAGCGAATCGCCGGTTTATTCGTGCTGAGAGCTGGCCTGGGCCTGCCAGTGTCACTCGCCGTACTTACAGTCCCAGCAGCTCCCATCTGCTCGTCATTCTCGCAGCTCACTACTTTCATCATCAGCTCACCGCCCCCCCCCCCCCCCCCCCCCCCCCGGGACCTCCTCAATATTCAGCGTAACGTACCAGCTTTGCTATGTCAAAATCCTAGCGCGCTTTGCTTGATTTTTTTCGGGTTGGTCCGCATGAGACTGTTATTAGCCAGAATGATGATTATAGATATCTTGTGGGGGCATTCGATGGCGTCGACCTTCGATGACTCTCGCGAGGCATTAAAAAAAGGGAAAACCCGAGGTTTACCCAAGGAGGCACTGTTTGCCAAGAATGTCAGCTCGCTTACATTGGAGGCTAAGACGAGAACCACAGGCTTGGCCTGGGTGTCTCCTAGCGCAAAAAGATGGTTGAGGGTGGGTGGGTGCGCGAGCCGGTTGAGGCGAGCGCAAAGCAGAGAGTGCCTGTGCCCGAGGGTGGATCCCTCAGGTCGTAGTGCTGGTGCGGGCCGGCAGGACTTAGTCCGTGCGCCGACCTCGGGGGTCGTGCGCAGTACAACATAGCTAATGTACTGTAAACCTCTAGATGACTACATCTGACCATTTACCCAAGGAGGCACTGTTTGCCAGAGACGAAAGCCAAAGGCTAGCACAGGAAGCTTAGGCCGGCGGCCGGACGGGGACGAGCCAACCGAAGAACCTCCAGGCCGCAGGAGTCGGGCGCATGGTCGGGTCGATGTACTTCCCGGTGACCACCTCGCTGTTCTTCGACCAGTCGCCCATGTGCTTGATGGCCGGCAAGGGGACGCCGACGCAGCTCGCTGCGGAAGCGGCACCCTTGCGTAAACTGTGCGATGTCCACTTGAAACCGGTGGGAGGTCGGGCGCCTGCCGCCAGGTAGGCTTCCCGCAACCACTCGGTAAGAGTGGCTGAAACCGACCAAGTGGCGGAAGACTCCAGCGGGGAGATGCTCCAGAACTTGGGCGGCGGGCTGGCGCCGTAGAAACGGCGGCAGTAGGCGTCGCGACTGACGGTGTACCAGTCCAGCAGGTCAGCGAAGTCCGGAACGGCGGCGATGGGCAGAGTTATCAGGGGCTTAGCGGAAACCCTCGTACGCTGGTCGCCTTTCTGTTTGCGGACGTACAGTAGAATGCTTCCGGACGGCCGGTCGACCACTAAATCACCGGTCTCGCAGCTAATGCCGGACTCCGCTCGGCACAGGAAGACGTACGCCGTAATCGTCGCGAGCGCGGCTCTGAAAGCGCGGATGTCCGCAATATTAGCGGGTTCCCACGCCAATGTCTGCCGAAATCCAATCGCGGTGTTCAGGATGTCAGCCGCCACGGGCGCCGGTAGGGCGACGCGGACGTCTTCCGCCGCAAGACGCTCTTGCTGGATAGCCAGGCCGCGGCGCGCGTCGGCTACCATTTCGCCGAGGGCGACAGGCTGGCGCTGATGGTCGCGGAAGTACTTGTTGATGGACGAGTAGTACTGTTGAAGGGACTCCGCGCCGACGGTACCTTGCAAGCCTAGCCAGGCAGTGTAGCGGACGATTGTGCTGGTAGTAGCCTGCAGCGGGCGTAAGCCTTCCTGCTCGCAGAAAGTAGCGAAAGAGCGCATGCCGCTGTCGTAGTTGCGGTAGGTGCCGGCCGCCAGCGAACCTGTAAGCAAACCGAGCGCCGCTTGACCAACGTCGTCGGTCCCCAACAAAGACCGGAGCTCGGCCGCCATTGATGCCGACCAGGGCGCCTCCGAGCCGGCGCGCGCCGCAAGCCGGTAGCGCGCGCGTCGAGTGTGGGACAGGCGGCCCGGGTATTGCACACCGTACTGCACACCGTACTGCACACCGTACTGCACACCGTACTGCACACCGTACTGCAGCGACGGCTGTACGGTCATAGCCCGGCCTAGCGACCCCCGGCGGAGGTGCAGCCATGCCGGCGTGGCAGCCGAAAAGCCACGACGCTCCAGCCGGGCAGTCCGACCCCCGCGCGCGTTCCCCGCCGCCCAGGAAAGAAGAGGTCGCGGGTAGGCGGGTAGACAATCGTCTCGGTGGCGAGGTCTTGCAGCAGCTGGTACCAACGCCGTCCTGGCCAGTGCGGTGCGATGACCGTGGCGGCCGCGCCCGACTGGCGCAGTTTGTCCGCCAAATCGTCCAACAAACCCCACGGAGGATTGCAATAATTGCGCTCCCTGCGCCAGAACTCGTCCGGCAAATGGAGCGAATCCACCGCTTCGCAATGCGGGTCGCGCCAGCGGGAATTGTACCGCGGAAGTTGCGTATTTTCCATTGACGCAAATCTGTCGACGGTGTGCGGACCCCACAAGCGCTGCAGGTACGCGAATATCCGCGGATTGAGCTGCCAGTCGGAGTCGTCCAGCTCCCTGCTGAGTCGGTCCGCCCAAACGTTGGCTGCAGACTGGATGTATCGGGGCCTGATGGAGATGTCGTGGATATCCAGGAGGTGCCACAGCTTGCGGAGCTCCTCCATCATGACGGGCGACCGAGAGGTAAGGTTGGTCAGCGCTGCCACTACGGCCGTGTTGTCCTCGTGCAGTAAGACGCGCCGTCCTCGGAGCTGGGGCAGGAACGATTCGACCGCGTGACGTACCGCGCGAAGCTCCTTCCACGTGATGTGACGCGAGCGGTCGTCCTCGTACCAGAAGCCGCGCGCCTGGTAAGCGCTGTTGTTGTTGAGCACAGCCCCCCATCCGTACGAGCTGGAGTCCGCGTGCAGATACGCGGTCTCCACAGGCTTGTACATAGAGCGACCGTTGTGCTGCGCAGGTACCTGGGTCCACCATTCTAGGTCGCGGCGCAGCTGGTTTGTAATCTTGACGCGCCCGCCCCAGCCCTGCCGGGTGGCGAGGACGCAGTGCAGCTCCCGCAAAAAGAAACGGGCCGGCGTAACTGCCAAGTACAGGAACTGCGCCTTGCCCGCAAAGGACGCCAGCTGCCGAGCTGGGAGCCAGCGCTTGTTGGAGGCTGCGCGGCCAAGGAGCGAACGGGCGGCCTTGGCTAGAGCGATGAGCTTCTCCTCGGGGGCGCGGAACTCGCCGCGCTTCAGGTCGATGATCAGGCCCAGGTGAGGGCCGACCTGGGTGGGTTCCCAGACTCCCTTGTTGGGGTTGCGCAGTAGGCCCAGGCGGTCCAGCAAGGAGCTTAACCGGACGCGTAGCTCCAAGGCTGCCTCGCGGGAGTCCGCGAGGAAAAGGAAGTCGTCCATATAGGGTAGGAGCCGCTCGCCCCGCCAGCGAGTGTTGCGCAGGAAACGGCGAGTAGGCTTGGACGGGGCCGTGGGAGGCAACGCTGGGTCGCGCTGCTTCAGAGGCGTCCGCAGGTAGTCCGTAAAGGCCGCCGTCAATTTGCAGAAGTAGTACGACGAGCCTGTCCAACCCATCGGTAGGCACGCAAGTCGCCACAGCTCTCCTCGGTAGTTCACGGTAAAGAAGTCGCGGTCCTCCTCCCGAATCCCAAGGGCGTAGTAGCCATCGGCCAGGTCCATCGACACGAACCAATCTCCCGCGCGCGCCAGGTGCCGCAGGTGCTTGAGCGTTTCGTAGGACATCGTGAAAGTCTTGCACCACTTGTTGAGCTCCCGTAGGTCGATGATGAGGCGCCATTTGTTGGTGCCGGGTTTGGGGACTAGAAACATTCTGGATACCCACGTGTTGCAGTGTCCTCGCTCCCACGCGCCAATCGCCTCGAAGCGGGGCAGTTCTGTAGCCATGAAATCCAGTTGTGCCTGAGTGGCGTCGCGCATAGAGACGCCGTGGTTGTAGGGGCGAGGGCGTCGCCCGTTCTTGAAGCGTATCCGGACCCCTTGGCGGATCCAACTCAAGACTTGCCCGCTCGCGCCGATGCTTTCCCAGTCTCGCCATCTTCTCCGCACGCGGTGTCGCATGTAGAGGGAGGTAGGCGTACAGGAGTCGGCGCGGCGGGCCACACCGTCACTTGGTGACCTTCGCCTTGGCCTTGTCGGACGCTGCGGCTGTCGCTGCGGCCTTCCGTGCCGCAGCGGCTTGCTCGCGCTGCTTGCGCCTCTCGGCGGACTCCGTGGGGGCGGGCTTGTCGGGGGTAGCCTTGGCGAACGCGGCCGCGGCACGGGCCTTGCCCGCTGCGGAAAGGCTGATCTCGAGGGTCTTGTCGTCGAACGCTCGGCGGAGTTGGTCGAGTTGCCCGGACACGGCGATGCGCCGTGGGGTGCAAAACTTTGCGTGGGCGAGCTCGGCGAAAACACGGTCCGCCTCTGTAGCCGTTGGTCCATTCTTGGCGAGCTGGAGGTAGCCCAACCGGGAACGGGTGGCCTCCTCCGTCGCCAGGTGGGTGCGGTAGCAGGCGCGGAGCTCGGCAAGGGCCGCAGCCTTGCCTGCCGGCGTAGCAGACTCGGTCGAAAGCGACTCCAGAGCGCAGCGCATCGCCTCGTTGGCGCAGCTACTGAAGAAGGCATAGCAGCCTAGGTGCAGGTATTCGTCGTACGCTGCCTGACTCCGCTTATCCGCGAGGGCGCGGGCGGTGTCGTCGGTCAGGGTCCACAAGCGGGGCTCGTCGACGTCGCGCGGGGGGCGCTCCAGACCGGGGGGGATGACTCGGCCGTAGTAGGCAAAGTCGACGTACTCGAGCTCGTTGTCGGGTGCGTCTAGCTCAGCAGGAAGGGGCTCTCGCGCTCCTTGCTCACCACCCTCGGGCGCAGGCGTGCCCGCGGGGTTGGCTGGCTGGGTACCTTCGGGAGGAAGCGGGTTAGTGGGGGGGGCGAGTCGAGCGAGCAAGGCAGCCGTAGCAGCCTCAAACTGCCCGGCCAGCCGCTTCTCCAGGGCTTCCGCTTGGGCCGTCAGGCGTTTCTCCAATTCCGCGACAGATGCCGCCGTGGCGCCGCCCGGGGCGTCGTCCGCTAAGGCGTCTTCCGTACAGGGCGAGGGGGCATCCTGCTGTCGCGGGGTGGGGAAGGTGTAGCGTCTCGGGAGGCTGAGGCTCGGGTCCGAGTCGGCATAGAGTAAGCTGACACTCTGCTCGACTGCTAGAGTCGAGACTGCTTGCGCGAGCCGGTTGAGGCGAGCGCAAAGCAGAGAGTGCCTGTGCCCGAGGGTGGATCCCTCAGGTCGTAGTGCTGGTGCGGGCCGGCAGGCCTTAGTCCGTGCGCCGACCTCGGGGGTCGTGCGCAGTACAACATAGCTAATGTACTGTAAACCTCTAGATGACTACATCTGACCAAATATCACATGTATACTGGACGTGTATTTATGGGAAATTTTCAAACCAGGGTAGGATTTGACTTTATTTCGCAGTATAGGATAAACCGGTGGAATTATAAAACAGGGTATAGGCAATGTGCACTCCAGGGTGCTCGAAAACCGGGGTTTAATCGGACGGTAGCAATTTGCAGCCCGGGGTGCGTATTTTACGCGGCACAATTGTCGCATTTTCTGCCGTGTGTGACCGCCCGATGTCTGGTCAGTTTCAAATTTACACTGCCAATTATCTCTTCGCAATATTTGTTCTATACCGGTACATATGCATATACACCGGTACCTACAACGCCTACATGCCCTGACACACGATATCCTCCGCATATGGTTGAAGGACTGCGGACTGCTGCTACCCGTACCAGCTGCGGCCGCTCCAGTGCTGATGACCGGTCAAACGTATATGATTATGATATATATTTGTAAATATGTACCATGTACAGCATCCCCACAAAAGTCTTGCCCCCCCAAAATCACACAAAACGCGGTACTTCACTGTAAAGCGGGTACATTGGGTTAGCGGGTATAATAGTGGGTAAACTGGGTATAGTGGGTTACCGGGTAGATCATTAGATGCCATTCAACCAACCACAGGTACACTCAATAGACACTGGGGCATAGTCTTAATTTGGTAAATATCGGTTGTTTTGGCGCGGAAATGAGTGTGATAAAGTGGTAGAATAGCTGCAAAAGTGCCCCATTTTTAGCAGTGTAAGTGGGTTTGGAGCATATGAAAACCGGTTTTTGGCAAGTATGCATAGGTGCGATTTTTTTCCCAAATTTGCCGACATAATTGTGTCATGCGATCACTCCATGCTTTTTATTGAACAAAAATGAGTATCTAGGCGACGGGATACATGAATATGAGTGCCGCCATTGTTGGAAAAAAGGATGCGATTACAGTTTTGGGAGATGTGCCGAGACGCACGACTTAGTAAAACGGTGCATGTTTGCGCTCAGATGAATTGCCATTTGCTAATGTTGAAGGGGTATGTATGCGAGCCCAAAAACATGTTTTCAAATTTTGGAGCCCAATGTCATAGGCCCCGTAACGGGCACCTATAGGTACAACCCATAGTGCCTCAGACTACTCGAGCCCACTATAGGTCTCAAGTAAACAAACAACTCTTAAATATATAACGCTTCCCCAAATTAGCACATGTTTTTGCTCGCATTTTTTTTGTGATTGCGCAGTTTTCGGTGATTTGGCACAAAGCATATCTTTCCTCCCACACCTCCCGCGCGCTGCGTCGTGGCCATAGTGCATTGGAAGGACTTTTTGTATGGGCAGGGCTATCCACATTGTGAGGCTTGGGCCTTATAGCGCGTCGCGTATCATGCTACCAAGCAATGGACTGCAGTTTTAGGCCCAAGCGAATTCGAGCACTCACAAAACTAAAAAGGTAGTGGCGCGTGCACGGCTTCGATGCCACGTCATCCCCCAAATGGCACGACGACACGCGACAATTTATTCGTTATTTACTAACATATTATCCGTGCGTAAGAACTGGGGGGTATGCGCACCCCCATGAAGCTGAAACGCGTGCATTTGCATTATGGAATTTTTTGTAGAAAGCTGCATTTTCCGTGACTGAGCGGAAAGAGAGCAATACAGAAAATGATGCATCATTCAGCCCGACGTTTCAGAGGGTGCGCTGCAACCAAGGTCATGGAAGCTAAGCTTCGGTATAAGTAATAAAAGACTATACGTGGTTTTGGCTATATGCTAGTACGCAGCGATGCGCCCACATGCAAATTCGTGTAGGGCTAAACTTTTCTGGGAGAGTGTGTGATGGAAATTACATGGGCTAGGGGCGCAGTAATTACATCGCAAAACATGGCCTAGTAATTCGTTGGCCCGCCATTGTTGGCGATGCACTCCTTCAACCTTCCAGAGATCAAATTGAAAACAAACCAATGCACAGAACAGGGGATGTTTTCCCATTCCTGCTCTATAATTTCTTCGAAATTGGCACATGTCAACACGTGTCGCCGTTTTTGCAATTTGCTGGACACAATGGCCCACATGTCCTCGATCCAACTCAAGTTTGGGCTTTTTGAAGGTCATTTCATCGCGGTGAAACCGTCTTGTCATGCCAACCACATGTCATGTTCAACAGTAGGTTTACTCATTTGCACCACGCATTTCATTTTGCATCATAATAGAGTTTATTATACCCTAGTTCCGGGGTTGCTATTAATACTCAAGGTTCATGTGTGTTGTAGCTTGGGTTTGTAGAACTAGGTTGTAGGGCGGCATTCATGAGCGTGCACACCAACGGCGACGCATATCCAATGATGAATTTGATGAATTTCGGATCAGACATTTTGTCCAAAGTTGGACAAAATGGAGGCATATCAATAACTGTGATGATTAAATCCATCGCCTAGCGACAAGATGTTGCTAATAGTTTACTCGTTGAGCATCCCCAACTCAAGCAAGTCCTTCTTTGTGGCGGCGCTAAACCTGGCAACGCCGCCGGGTTTGCGTTGCGATGGGGTGGTTAACGGGATGATGGGACACAGTTGTTTCATGGCTAACTGATTTGCCATCCAGTTTGCGCGTATGTCTTCACAACCAGGACGCTTGTACGTGCCACTTCTTTCTGATCATGGTGCCGCCCGCGTTGAACACCTTGCGACTTCGCGGCGCGTCGTGGATGGCCTTCGCGTACGACATAGGGACGGCTTCAACAAGCTTTGAAAGAAGTGTCAAGCACTTCTCCGACCTTTTGTCAACCTGCTTCTTCCCTATTTGTGTCTGCGCGTAGAGCCGGGATGAGATGTTTGCCCTTTGCATCGGCAAGGAAGCACGGCGCACCCGCACGGTGTTTATAATCGACGATATAGCGAGCGTACGGTGCTTCCTGTACTCGTACAAGGACCACCCCCATCTCACCCCGGAATCGGCCACTAGCATTGCACACGATGTGAACGAGAGCCTCTAGACCACCACCCATGGGCCCTTATGGGCTAGGGGTGGGATATGGGCCGAGTTGTTGGGATTTGGTGAGGCACGGGTGAAGAATCGTGCGATTCATGCCGTGTCTCACCTTCTCCCGAAAACCGTATTTTCGCTATTGTTAAAGATTATCATAGCTACTCGTCGCCCCATCGGCTTCCGGTGCACCTAAAAGCAGACAAATCGACCCATATCGGTCTCTATCACTAGAATATGGGTATAGTGGCCTTCGGCAAGCGTAGGTAGATGGGTGGCGCGTCGATCACTCATCTATCTACGGGTGGTGGCGGTTGTCCGGCCCCCCATTCAGCCCGTTATCTGATCTCGGCTCAAAAATATGGGGGGAGATGGGGCACTGCGCACCGACCACCTCATGGGGCACTCATGGGCTCTACCGCACCCCTAGAAGCTAGACCATGGGACGGTACATGTGCGGCGGTCTAAATAGTTAGCTGAAGATGACAGGCAATGCCTATGCGGGAGGGGGTCGAGAGCGCGGAAAATCCGTGTCGGTCGGGCCCACCGGGCCGGCATCGACTGAGATTGACCGCGAACTGACCGCCAGCGGACGTCACCCTTGCGTATCACGCGTCGAAACGTGGTCCGCTTAACCGCGCTTACCAGATAGTAAGCTCGAGTAAGCGCATGTATGTAGCAAGCTTAACCTCCGCTCAACGTTAACCGCCACAGTACTTTATTTCAAGCTGGAGGCATGTGTACGGCAGCGATGTCTTGCACGGAGTACTGGAGAATAGTGTGCCGAGTAGCGCCACGAGTAGTCGCGAGTCATCACCATAGGGCACCAGTAGTCGCGAGTCGTCAATGTAAGGTACGGCGGGAGTGGCACGAGTGCGGCATTACTTTGCGATACTCTAGAAAATAGCACAAAGCGCGGCAGTAAGCGCGACTACTCCGCGACTACTCGCGAGTAGTCGCGGGGGTTCAAACGTAAAGGGCGGGAGCTGCTTTACTGTTCGACACATACCGACAACGTGACAAAGATATCATCGGAAATGAATTTTTTCACGCGGGCGGCGGATGGTTTGAGGTTTTACTAGAGCAGAAGCGCCATGATGGATGTTGCCAACCCAACAGCCAATGAGAGTGGAGCTTCTAACTGTAGTTAAGCGCATTTAAGCACGCTTAATCCTATGTGGCAGATTTGGCAGGTGGGTATCGGTCACATTCAGTTTTATGCAGGTGGGGTCGGATATTGTGCGAAAGTACTGAGAAACAAACCAGAAATGTAATTACATGGGACCTCTAGTGCCCGCGGCCGGCCTGCTACTGCTGCCCGGGGGCTGCGCTGCGGCGGGCCTCTTCTGCCCGGTCTGCCTCGCCCCTGTGGCTACGGCTTGTGGGGTGTCGTTGTCCATCACCATGCCTACCATCCGCTGCCCACGGCTAAGGTGCTGGCTACTGCTCGCGGGTTGCTTGGCTGTTGCTGCCGCTCGCAGATGCGCTTGCTTTTGTTGACGCCCAGCTTGCATCCTCGCCGAATCAACAAAGTTGGAGGTCACACGCACACGCCCAGCTGAAGCCGTTTGCATGTTGGTCGTATCATGAAGCAAGGGGGCTCAAGAAGCACGGGGGGCCGGAGCTGGACGACTGAACGGGGGAGGGGGCTGCTGGAGCCAATAGATTGCTTTTGCAATGGGTTGCCGTTCATGTCGATGCCATATCTAAGTTGTAATTACAAAAGACAAATATTTCAGTCGTTGTGACGTCGTCACCACGTGCACAAGGCAGCACGCGCGCAAGCAGCCAGCACCAATTGCACTGAAATCTCGGACTCACCTTTCCACTGCGGGGGTTTTGGTAGGGTTGGCATCGCCTTTCTCCACCGGGGAGAGAGCACTGCTGATCAAAACGGCAGCCTCCTCGGCCTCGGTCAAGTAGGGGGCTGCTGGGTTGTCGATATTCCCGTTTCGCACCGACTCTGCGAAATACTTGCCCCACCACGACGAGTTCCATAGCTGGATGCCCTCAACGTCCAGCATTTTTCTCCGCCCACTTCTTTGAGTGCGGCCAGTTCTACTTGCGCGGCTGCGAGCCGCCTTCTGAATCTGCTGGCGCAGGGTGGCGTCGGTGGGCTGGCCACCGATACGGTCATACGAACAGCGGGCGCAAGCCACCGCGAGCTCCTTGAACCGCTTGATTATGTGGCCCATAGTGTACTCATAGATCTCGTTGTCCAACTTCGGCAAGCCGGAAACACCATCGATGGGGCAGAACGACGCGATGGCTTGTCGAACGGTTGTTTCAGTAGCGCTGCTTGAGGGGAGGGGGGGGGGTCGTCGACTTTGATGAATTTATCAAAACATAAGACCATGTACTAGTTGGTCTGCAGGCACGGGCCGGACGAAAGGAGAGGTACCAAGGATAGCACGTGGAGCCCGCTACCTGCCCGTGCCGTTCGGTGCCGTTATGCCGTCAGTGAAAGCTTTCACGGCGCTGCCGTGTCCGGGCGCCGAAGCCGATGACAGACGCCATACCGCGGTCGGGCGCGTGTATAGCTGGAACCTATTGCCGGCAGCTAAGCGAAATCCAGTTCCCATTACCGGCTCCTTACCCCACCGGCACACGAAACTTGCTTCGTAGCCCTCGTCCGTCGAGTCTTCAGCGTCCTCTTGGCACGTGTAAACGTTCACCCCTTGCACTTCTTCGCGTTCGGTGTTGTTGAGAACGCATAGGCGTGCAGGAGTCAACGGCCCGCCTACCTTGACACCCTCCTTGACCTACTCAGCATCCTCGGCTGACGACAACCTGACGCACGTCACATTGTAGAGGAGGGGCGGCTCCTGCGGTAGGGGAAGATCCTGAGGCGGTTCATACTCCCGGGGGAGGCTGTCGCCGCCGGCGGAGAGAAACGATGTTCCTGCAAACGTCGTCATGGTGGCCGGGGGGGGAGGGGGGGTCGCGATGGTGGTGAAGTGATGGCTGACTCCAACAGGTTGTGCGATGACTACTAGCGGTAAGGTGGTCGATATATACTGATGGAGCTGCTGTCATCATCACCTAGCGACTAAGTGATATGGAACCCGGCAAGAAGTGTATACTGTAGTATCACTCTATATCAATACCTTGTGATTACGGTACCTGGCACCTAGGTACCCATCAGTCATGCATGCATACTACTGGCGCACAATACCGCAACCCTTAAACAATGCTGTGAACTACTAGCAATATGCAAATGCATCAAAACGCAATTAAAAATCACGGCATGACAGGAAATGACCAATACTGCATAGTACTTGCACAGATATCCTTGTTTGGTTACAACGGTCAATGGGGTATGATATAACACAATATTGCGGCACCCGTAATGGTGTCGACGCACATTGCGCGGCATGACGTCTCATTTTTGACATGCCTAAAAAATCATTGATGAAGCAGATATGAATGAATGCAATAGGCAGACAAGGGTTTTGGAAGGAAATATGTCTTTCCGTTACAGTTGGAAAACCCAGACCCACCCGGTGCATATATTTATATTTCTTGCGCCAGCCATGTTATTTTAGGTTAACATACTGCGCAGCAACTTGATGTACTAACACCCAGGACATCAGCCTACCCTGCGTTGCCTTGCCCCCAGAGACATTTGAAGCGCGAATCATGCATGCTCATGAGCTGCAATGCACACTAAATAAACACGCTGATGTAGTTACGGGTGCTTTGCAGCGCCACCGTCGCTAGCGTCCAGATCATCGCGGCAGGCGGCGGTGTCCTTGGCATGAGAGTGCTTCACATAGAAAGCCCACCCGGTGAAAGCAAAATCAGCAATATCATGTCATTGTCCAAATAAAACATGAGGTAATGGGGAAAGGGCAGCTGGGGGGCGGTGCTGACATACCTCATCATCATCGTGGGCGCAGCATCAGCAACGGCCATCTCGCGCCGCCCGCCGACCCATGCCAGCAGTGTTGGCGGAAACCGCCTCTGTCCAGGTGCATGTGACCAGCCTGCCTTGCACGATGCTGAGTGGGAAGACGAAGTCCGGCCGGAAGACTGCATTCACAGCGCCTTCCCAGATCCCGGTGTTGATTGGGGTGATGGAAGCCGACTCCCACGGTAGGCGTCTCCAACTGCGAAGACAACCGGAGGCGAAGCCAGGGAGTTGTCTAGGGCGTAGCACTCTGCCACAACGAAATAGCTTACCTCAACCTGGAAGATCTTTTGAAACCTATCATGGCTCTCTCCGTCTGCAGCCCCAGTTGGACAAAGTCCACATTGGCTCTCTGTTGCGTAGTCTGCGGGATGTAGTAGTCCAAGGGCACAAGGGCTGCACCCCAGTTCTCCCACCGCCGGGCTGTGTATACCCATGGATTACCCTTCGGTAAGCGGTTGTACGCGCGCGACTAGTACACAGTGTAGGATTCCCGGCCCGGCTTCATCGCTATCATCCGGCCATAGTACGTCAGCATGTAGCAGTCCGGCGGATGATCGATGTTAGTGTGCTTTCAGTGCCGATGTACTATCACACAAGGCATACATGCATGCTGGCAGGAATCTAAAGCACTTACTCGATGTTCACCGTATCAGCCCTCGGGTGCTGCATCTGCATCCCATCGGGGGCATACTCATCAACGTACTGCTTGAAGAGAGCGGCATTGTGGCCATGCACATTGACGCCGTCCTCGCAGAAAGCTTCCTCCACCACCTTCGCGCCCACTGCGCGACCCACTGCATCCTGATGTGCGTGGCGATTCTTCACCGCTGCAGATCCCCCCCCACACTGCCCCGATCCCGCCGCATGCTGACGATCAAGTCATTGAAGAGGAGCTCAAAGTCCTCCACTCGCATCTGTCCGCGCCAACAGCCAGGAGGGGGGGATAGCATATGATGCAATTACGAACGACTAGTGGGCCAATGCACACAGGAAAGGGGGGGGGTACCTGCTTCACGACCTCGACAGCAAAAGCCCTGTCCGGATCCTTGCTGCACTTGCAGACGATGATCTTCCGGAAATAGCTAAGCTACACACAGACAAATAGAAGGATTATATGAGATGCTGGATGGATACATAACATGCCTCGTTTGAAGCACATGGTGTGTGGAAGGGGGAGGGGGGGGGGGCACCCCCTCTCGATAAACATCTCCACCTCGCGCGTTGTGCAGCCACGAGCCTTCTCCCGAGCTGCCAACCTGCAAACCAGCACGTGTAGATTGCTACACATTAGGCGGGTATCATCGCACATATGCTCACATATCTTGGCGAAGCGCTTCAGGTTGGCGACGCCATCGCCCCGCGAGTTGTCGATAGCCCTACTGGTCTCCGTTATCCGCCCCAGGCGAGAAGCTTTAGACTCGCCAAGCTTGGCATACACAGCAAGATCAGCCTTCAAATAGTGACGGCATACAGCAGCGAGACACATGAACGCCGTGCGCCAGTGCTCCGGCAGCTTCTTTAGCAGGTCACTGCATAGAGCACAAAATCCATGATACTGAGTTACTTAGTAGTTACGTGACAACAGTCTGGGGACACAAACATTATAGTAGGACATGTAGAACAGTGAGCATTCATATATAGGTAAATGGCATGCACTGTATATATAATATAGGTTACTGATGTACTTACACTTGTATGTACACAAATATACATATATATGACTTGCTTCTGAGACTGTGCACATCATGTGAAATGAGGAAGGTAGAAAAGGGGGGGGGGGGTGGCGCACTCCATTCCCACATGGGCGTAAGTAAACATGAAGCCTTGGAAGCTATCCGTACATCGTAGACGTTCCACATATGATGATGGGCGGGCGTCCGAAGTCACTGGTGACCTCGATGTTCTTCACTCGTTTGTCACATTCCTATGCTGAGCAGCATTCATGTATCATTTGCAGGTCAGCGTTGCAATTGCAAGCGACACGCAGGCAGCCATGCATGCATGCAAGCACAACACACCTGAAGATATTCTTGAAATTGACCTTGTTGCTACGTGGATCAGCTGGGTGCACCGACACCTCCCCCATCCTCATGAGGAAGGTCTTCACTATATGTAGAAGAATAGCATGAGGTAATGATAGAGCATGGGAGTTGGCTATGCTGAAAGTCGCACCCAGAATGTCATACGCGGAGTGTACATGGGCGCAACCACTTAGTGACTGGAGTAGCTTTCTGCAGGCAGAGGCGCGCTGAAGCGCCTCGAGCTCGGTGTCCGTCAGCACGATGCCGTCATCTCCAGCGAAGCATGCATGCACACACTGTTGGTATGGGGCACGCAGAATATCTCGGATGCACTGCGCTTCCGCCACTTCTCGCGCCATGGTAGCTCTCACTCCCTCGTTTCCGGGGATCACTGGGTGGAGCGCATGGTGCCATAGCCGTTGAGTAGCCGCTGCAAAGTACCCCATGAAGCGCACAGCTCTATCAAAGTGGATGCCTTGGAAAAGGCACCACAAACACGCAAAGAAAGCGGCGTGACAACCCCTTCTCGTCGACTTGTACCTGGCAGGGTAGTCATTGTGAAGAGCCCCCAAGAAGATCTTGGTTTTGCTAGTGGTAGGAGCAATAGCAGCTTCATATGTATGAGCAACGCATGATATTAGCCATCACGAAAAAAGAAGCTGGCAAGGTGTAATAGCAATATGTATGTAACTGCCATATGTGGCAAGACATGAGAGAAGGGGGGCGCACCATCAGCAGGTGAACCGACATCAACAGGTGAACTATCAGATGCCGATGATGCATCTCCCGCCGGTACACAGAGCCTGCCAAATGGCAATGGGGTGTCGTGCGACTGTTGAATGACATCGAAAGTTTCCTTCATGCATGCGTGTATGGAATACAGTCCAGTGAGAAAGCAGTCGGGCAATACCTGCCGTCGTGATGTCGCACCCTAACCTTGTTGCCAAGAATATCTAGCATGGTTGTGACGACAACCTCGGAGTGATGAGACGACAAGAACCGCACACCGACCCATTGTCCCACACTACTTCGTTGGCCGGGAGCGTTCCGCTGTTCTTTGCGCGTGCGGGGTCGACGCGAACGTCGGGTAGCTGGTGCGGCGGGTGGTTAGGGGGTGGCAGTCGGTTCGGGCGAAGACGGGGCAGGCACTACATGTTGCGATGCTGCGGTAATGGTCTTCAACTGAAGTGAGGGGGGGGGGGGGGGGTTATGGCGAGCTTTGGTTAGGATTGCCATGGCACGCTGGAATCCACACACTCGCAGGCGCACTCACCGACAATAAGCGGGCTTGCTCCACCGAGCATGCGCCGTTGGTTGGGTGTGTGACGTGTTGTACCTTGAAGTGGCGGCTATTCCCGGCGAGACGACTTTTGCAAACACGACACTTGACCGTAAGGTGGCCGCTCGGACCATCGCATACATCGAAGACGCTCTTCTTGCCGCATGATCTCGCTTTGCCGCGAGGCATCGCGACGAGCTTGCGCTGAGCGGGCGGCTGTGGGATAGCGAGTGTTTAGATTGTGGGCGAGAGCGGCGGATGATTACCATGTCAGACGAGGGATGATAAGGTAGTCGCTCCGCCGCCGCGTAGTGCGCGTCAGCTACGTCAGTCCCGCGGCCCGCGGCCATGGCGAAGTACGCGTGCGTGGGCCGGCGGAAGGTGCATCACGTACCGTTTCACGTACATGTACTGTTGTGGCGTCGAGACCTCGGCGCAGACACTGGTGTCAAAACAGATATGCGCGGATAAGCGCGGGTAAGCTCACGTTAAGCGGAAGTAGTCGTCAGGGTATACGAAATACGGTACTAGTACAGTAAAAATGAGTACGAATATAGTAGAAGTACCGTATTAAGCGCGGTTAAGCGGACGCCGTTTCGATGAGTGATGGGCCTCTACTAGTGCTCATACGATCGATAAGCAGAGAGCTACCTCAGCCGCCCCCACGGGAGGGGCTGAAGCCGGGGGTGTATTTCCGAAAACACGGGTTCCAAGATCGGCCGGCTTCTATTATTGCGGGCACATGGGGCAACGTCCCTCTAACCCCCGACCTCTAGCTCACTTTGTCTATGGCATCCCTATGAGATAGGCTATGGACCTATCCTATTTCCAGGGCAGGTGGTGCCCGTTTGGCTCGGGCATGAGGCCGTGAACATCGCCCAACTCCGTGAGCGTTGGCATGAGGCCATGAACATCTATCGCCAACTCAGTCTAACTCATTGCCCATCCGTGGTTGGGGCCGACAAGAGGCCGTTTTCGCGCACTGCTACGCAGCACACGAGCGGAATATACTGGAAAATAAGCGATAAACACGATACATTATTCTAGAGTACTAAACAACGTACCGCGAAATGTATACTTCGCTATATCTCCGATCAGGCACCCGCTGGGTGCGCCGTGAGGGCTCGTAAATGGCCACGGTCAACGTTTTATTGGTGCGGGTAGTCTCGCGCGACTTCACAAGCCCGTTGACGAATCTCGACTCCCAATCACCAAGAGTTTCAAGACAATTGCCTACCCCATGGACTTAATGATGGCCAAGACCCCGAGCAATGTTAGTCCCGACCGAGACACCACACACCACTTAGGCCACTACTGAAACAAAATGAAAAGCAAGCTAGCTGCACCAATTGTTTTGTACCGTAAAGCACAAAAATGACAAACAATGGGACTCGCAACCGAGTCCTCGGTGACAACGAGGTTCGTGACCTTTGCATCGTTGGGCGAGATGTTGTCATGAAGCCTCTCCTTGACGCCGGCGTGAACTCCATGCAAGGCGTTGTCGTCTTGAAGCACTTGAGCTCGAACCTCGGCTCCAACGCGTTGAGGTTGACGTTGATAGCCATCGTGTGATGTGCTTCAGCGGGCGCAGTCTTCCCGTGCTCGCGCAAGAAGTCGTCGTCAACTTCCACTCTCCGTTGCGACCAAAACCCGAAGAAAGCTGCCGAAGGACGCCACGTCTCGTTGTAAGCGTTGCGAAGATCGGTGTGGACGGTTTTAGGGTTTTAGGGTTTAAATGACAGCACGTGGGCCAAGCTTCTCGGCGATAGGGCCTACGCAGTGGATGGGCACAGAGTCCCCGGCGGAAATGTCGACGCTGAGCTGAGACGGCGCAAGCACGGACACATATGCATCCTTCATGTTGTCCACCACCGCACGCTCCGCTGCGCGCCGCTCCGCCTCATTGTTTAGTTCGAGTTTCACAACGAGGTCGGCCATGCGCCGCTCATCGGCGAATGCGCGGAAGCGCCACTCCAAGGCTTGCTACTGCCGCCCCCCGCCTCGGCCCGGCCCTTGGGCAACAACTGCGGCCGCATGTACTTCCACCTAAAACTCCCTATCCAACACCACGGGGTCATCGGCCTCCATCACCGCCACCACCCGCTCATTCACGCAGCGTTGTGCCTCCGCCCACGCTCCTTGGAAGTCGATAGGGACCGCCGTCTCAATAGACATCTCCGCCGGCAATTGCACCATGTCCACGTCGGAGAGATGGTCCACCGCACCCCATCTCACCCCGTCGCCGGCCGGAGATGGGCGAGCAGGGGGAGGCGGATACCGAGCCCGTTAGGCTTGGCTACCGGGACGGCCGGCCGGTTCACCCACCTCTGGCGGAGCGGGATCAACAACCGGGGGCGCTACGACGAACCGGAACGTAACGACGGACGGCATTGCGGGCGACGACAGCACGACGATTGTCCCGCTCCACCGGCGCGGCGCGCGCCTTGGCAAGCCACGCAGCGGCGACCTCAGCAAATGCCACCACGACAGCCGGGATGTTCCTGACGCGAGCGGGCTGGAGCAACCTGGCTGCGGAGTCCATCCTTGGCGCCCACGCGGCGCCCGCGGCGACGCCAGCGACTGAAAGCGCGTCGGCGACTGTCCAAGCCGCCACCAGCGCTCTGCCCCGCCGCGCCGGCCCGCTCCCGTGTAGCCTGGAGTGCAGGTGGGCGAGATCATCGAGGCCGGTGAGCACCAGGCCGCGGTTGCCACCGCGAGACCGCGGTTGGTGCCGCTCGGAGACCTCCTGGCCGGTCGGAACGCCGTCGTCATCGCACTGCGACGCGCCGAGCCCCGAAATACTGCTGAAAGTACTGCGGCAAGGCGACGACGCAGGAGAGGCAGCGCGCGCGCCGGTCGTACAGGCCACCCCCGTCGCGTACTCGGGACTCGACGACCGGCTCGCCGCCTGGGCTTACGTGGGAGCCGGCGGGGCAGCAGGCGAGGGCGGCGCGGGCAGGCTCGGCCTTGGCTGGGCGGCGCCGGGCGCACTGCCGCTGGGACGACGATGCCGCGGGCGACGCTCCCGCCGCCCTGATGCGCTGGGGCTGCCTGATGTACTGGACGATGTACTGGGGGGCGGCAGGGACCGGGGTCAACGGCGCGTTCTGCCGCAACATCGGCGGAAGGCGCAGACATCGCGCGGCGCCCCGCCGGATACAAGCGACCCCCCAAAGCCCGGACATCACGGTACCGTTGCATAAGAGGGGGGGTGAGGGCAGCTACGCGGTCTGGGCGGCGGGTGAGGCATGGCGACGCACGGGCCCTGGGCGCCTCCGAAGTTCCACGACACCATACTGCTGGCGGGATAGCGTATTGTTCTATTAAGATGTAGCGACTATTGTTACAGCAGGGGCGAACTTTACTTTTACTGATACAGCAGACACAAGGTTTTGTATGCGCGCGCAAAAAACGTATATTCTGACAGAATTTAGTCGCTGTTATCATGCATTGTCGTACCGACTACGACTGTCGACTACCCTATAAGTGTATATACCGGGCGGTCGACTACTATATAATCAGCACGGGAAGAAACGACGACCGCCTGCGCGACCGTAAACAACGACCCTACGACACAACAGGTCAGGGCCGTGTGGAACAGCAGGCGCCATAACACAAAGCATCATCACAAATCCCCATCGTTGCTGGGGGTGGGAAGCGTCGTCAACGGTAAGAGCACGACTTATTGATGCATGCCAATATGTCGTCCATACATATTAACCAGTTCCATGCTACCTGTGCGGCCCGCTCTGGGATCGCTACTGGTGCCAGTCTTATGCCGCTATGATATCGCGATCTTCGACGGCGTTAGCAGCTGATGATGAATGCACACTCCGTGTGCCTAATTGCCGCATCCCAGCGAGCGTCTAGACAGGCTTTGTGCTTGCCAGTCTCCGGCGGCACGTCGATAAGCCGTGAAGTCGAAACATGACGACGATGGCCCGATACCGTAGGGCTGGACTCTTATATAGCAGTGCGAGTGTGCGACAGCTGCGAACATATATTCGGAGCTGGCTCAATTGGATGACACCGCACAGCGCCGGGTCGGCTAGGTTTGACTCCTTCCCTTACACTGTTCCGGCACCGCTCAAATCTTGCAGCATATTAGCTTGTTACGAATGGTAGACAGCGGCAGAGGAAGCTGCAGCGAAGACTGTATAACTCGATTACAAATCGTCCGTATGACGATGACAGTTGAATAAGCAGTAGCCCCCCGGCGGCCCCCGGCCCCTTGTATGTCGCGAATTGAAATCAGCAGCTCGGTATATCATATATTATTGTTGACCTGGGGTATGTACAACTAAGACCACGGCGACGATATGCGCTACGAGTTTTCCTTAAAATATGAGTTTGTATGCCGTATCATTACACACCAGTAGCATCTGTTGTTGGCTTACTGTCCCCCCCCCCCCACCACCAGAACCAGCACCCACGCTCGCACACACAAAGCGTAGCGACTAATAGGGTCGCAATACGCTTCGACACGTGTCAGTCGTCACATAACTGGTTTCAATGAGAACGCAACCGTCTCGTCGGGAAGGGCCATGATGACAGACTGGGCACCGGCAACAGCGGGCAGCAAGCACGTAGGAACGTATGGAATTTTGACGATATCCATCACAGCAGGCTTCGCCTTTTTATCCGCCTGTCGACGGCACCTGTCGATGCAGCCATCGATAGTCGATGCCGAAATTCCCATGCGGCAATGGTATAAAATCGACCAACGGGATACCATTTCAAATTATTATTGATGGCGGCCTGCCGTGCAATGCTGCTGAAGGTGCCATCCAGCAGCCGATGTAGGGTGAGGGGAGAGTTAATGATCTCGCTTTGTGAACATCTGAGCTCACAGGAGTTATATGGCACGATCATTGGATTCGGTGCAGAGCAGCGCTAGCAAATAAACTGCCACTGGCAACAGCGTTTCTTTTGTATCATATCATCGGCCCATTGTAGTGCACTCATAACTACAAAGAATGTGCAGCCTGGCTGACAATAACAGTTCAGGAAATACACTGCAAGTCGTGAGAAATACAAGGCTTCTGTAGTTGCACGTACTTCGGAACAAGATGCATGTGAAAACACCCAGCGAAAGCAGTACTCAAGAGCAGACGCACCTCTTTCTCAGATGGGGGCCCATGGCTGATGAGCTATACGCTACTTTGATCTGTCACACTGCCGTCCAGCTTCATTTCTTTTTCTGAAACTGACAAACAATTTAATCACAGCCAGGCCCTGCTGTCATGCTGCTGTGCAGGATCGTTTTTCGGTTACACCTATGATGGAGCCTGCAAATATCAACGAGCCTAGCCCCACCGTTTCGGCGAATCCGCCATATCCCAAGCTGGAGATCACTCCCCTCCTTCGGCGGCAGCAGAGAGGCCAGGCGGATCAGCACGACAGAACATCATGCAGCCATCAGAAGATATCGCAGTCTCATACTCTCCCCTACATGTGTGCATGCCCCTCTAATGGCGAGGTGGCACTTCACCAAGCAAACATGAAGCCTTCAAGCAGCTCGAGAGCAGCCAAGGTCCCAGTGCATGAGAGATTGACCGACACTTGTCTTGCGCCACTTCTGCAAGACTGGAAGGAAGACAGCAGCCCATCAGCCCAATTGCATACCCTCATCAGCGACGGTGCTGGCATGACAGTCTCGCACTGCGAAGGCGTGGAGCATTGTGACTCTGGTGCTGCTATCTCACCAGATCTGTCTCTGTCCAACTGCTCCAACGACTGCCTTCCACCGGATATGCCTGAAACCGTTCCTCGTTTCTTCAGAGAATGGATTGCCAAAAAGTTCAGAGCTGAGGGTGTCCGCGCCAACAAAGTACTTGTTACTGACTCAAAATATCAGCAGCTTCTATCCATCGCGCCTCTCCAGGAGCCATTGTCTGACAGCACAGGGGACTCGGTCCCCAGGAACAGAGTTCGGTCCTCGGTGATTGGCCAGCCCCAGAAGCCCCACCCTCTGCATGTCCCTGGGCTGAGGAAGGGAACACGCGACCAGCAGTACTTCAGGCAAGGCGCGATTGCATGCTATGAGACCAGTATACATGAAATTATATTGAACGGGGCAAAATTGCTTTAATGCTGAAGGAGCACATTTGTATAGTTTTGTCTAGGCTTGATTTTCTCGCATGTTATCGCACGTGTGTGCGTGTGAGCATGTGTGTGTGTGCAAGCAGCAAGTGCAGCATGATGTGCCATGATTGAGATCTCGTTTCCCTGCAGACAGTACTCTCAATGGGAAGGATACAGTGAAGGTCACAAGCTCTGTTGAGCCTATTATTATACTACGCTGTGCTGAGCATGAACATCATTTAAGATGCGTGACTCGCTTAACACAGTTGAAATAGCTCCAGCCTGTGCAACCGACAATACACGAGTATTATGGCATGTACATTTGCTTTGCACCAGTGCTATGTATACATGTAATCATGGATATAGTAGCATGTGTTCTGACATGTTATGCTTTGCCGACTATCCATGTTGTGCATCAGAGAATGGGCTACTAAAGGTCTACGCGTTACCAAATGCTGGAAAGGCGGCAAGTTGCCCCATAATAGTGATGGCCAGGGAGGCAACCCGTCACCTTCAACGGGTCACTGGGTGCTCTATGTCGACAATCAGAGACAAGCCCGGCAGAAAAAGCTGCCAGGGAGCAAGCAGATCTCCCGGGTGATCGCTCCCAGTGACTAGGCCACCACCCATGCGTTGTTATTAATATGTATATTCGGCTCTCGAGTGCAAAGGTGAAAGACAGCAGCATGGCACCTGCAAGCAGTTTTCTTCAACCCATTGTCCAGAAAACAAATGACCGCTACCACTGATGTTGTCTGGTCAGTCTACTGACAATTATTGATTGTTTACATGGTGCAGGTGATGCAGCGCCACGAGAGGCTGCAGGTTGTGCCTATCAGCCAGATTGTGGGCCTGGTTGAGGAAGTCCATGTAGGCAACGGCCATTGCGGCGTGAACAGGGCGCATGCCATCATCGCGAAGCAATATTACGGAGTCAGCCGCCGCATGATTGAGGCAATCATTGGGCACTGCACCCATCAGGCATGTGCCAAGCGAATGGGAAAGGGCCGTGCGCTTTGCGAGCCGTGAAAATTGCAGAATGATGGCAGCACGAATAAAACCAGGTGAGCGTGATGCATCTGCATACTTGCTAGCAGTGCTTTAATACATGCCTGTATTATTTCTTCAGATGGCGGCGTCCTGAATCAGTACAACTTCGACATCGTCATTATGGTTTCACCAGATGACCCAACGGCCTCCGTTCCTTGTGCCTCTCACAGAGTTATCAACAACAGCTGCAAAAAGACAAGCGGTCAGCATATGGCAGCGAGTACTGCGGGTAACCACATCACCTCTAAACCTGCGACAGGATGCTGCCTTTCTACGCGGTCAGGAGAAAGCATCCGCATACAATCATTGGCAGACGGATGCCTTCAAGACATTGAGGCACGCTCAGCTAAACGGGAGCATCTACACCTTCACCCCAGGCAGGTCTAGAGCTGCAGTCCTATCAGAACCTATCATCAGAAAGCATAAAATGTGTGCATCAAACACAAGCAATGATGCCCTATTGCTCTCCACTTCATAAGACTTCCCCATTCTTGCTGCCTACTATGATAGATGTGCAGGCGGATAATCATGATCATGATATTTATTGAATCGTTAGTACAATGCAAATGTATAGCATGCGATTGCTCTGCCAGAGCATTCTGTCGCCCGTCCTGCTAGCATCATGACTGAAATCCTGCATACTTTCCGGCACCAGTGCTGAGTTCCTTTGCTGTGGACTTTTGTTGCGGGCAGCAAGTAGCACACATATAAAGTTTTGCAATGGATCAACCAATCTGACCAGCGAAAGAAGGTTAATAAGGCATGAAGGCACGACAGATTGCCGCCTTGGTTGCTTCATTGTGTACGTTTCCTGTATGTGCATGGTGGTATGTTCACACGTATACAATTGAAAGTCCGTGGCACACTCACGATTGCACGCATGTATTGCATGCTTATCACCTCTAGTAGTAAGATGGCCAGGAGGAACTTCCAGAAACAGCCCCCAGCACTGCTGTACCACAGAAAGAGAAATCTCATCCTTACTGCATCATCTGCTAGGCTGTCAACCAGATTATTAGCGCCATCACGGTGCACCATGCATTTCCACATATTGCATCAGTAGCTTGCACGTGCTTGCTACATAAATCCTCGTTAAAAGCTATACAATATTAAACACCGTTCCGTTGCCAATTATATGATGCGGTAACGATACATGCCTATAACTTCGATCTTGCGCATATCTATCGCTCTATTTAAATATACTATTTATTGCTGCGCTGCACAGTCACTGCCATCAGAAGTGATGGCCCAGCATTGCAGCCATTATTGATGAGCGGCCTAATTCGTCAACGCCCGAGGGTCACCGCTTATTGAGATGTGCTGATTTGGTGAGCACTTGAGCGACATAGACAGCCGCTCTCTGATCACTACCGCAGGACACGCGACGTCTTCTTTCTTCCCATGTGGCCAGCTCCCTTGCGCCCAAGCGCCGCTCCCTGGGCGGCGCCAGGAATCTGACCTTCCGCTGCAGCAGGCAGGGCAGCAGTGGAACCGCCTGATTGCACAGAGCTCCCGTTTGCTGCATCGGCATGCGTGATGCCAGTGTGTGTGAACAAGATGTTCTCCGGCAGGGTTCTGCGGAATGCGGGCAAACATTATCGAAGGCGTCAGGCTGGCAAGATCACCATCCGGACCAATCCATCAGGACATCTACCTGATTTGCGTTGAAAAGATGGTCGAAGTCGGGGGGGGGGGGGGGGGGGGGGGGGGGGGGGATTATGTTATGGAATGAGAAGGTGGACTGCCCGCTCACCTGTGCGCCCGCTCGGCCACCGCTTGAAAGCTGTCAGGGTTCAGGCGGCACCAGGTTGGCTGCTTCAGGGCCTCCCGCGCATCAGAGCTCCAAAGATAGGAGCCACGCACCCGGACGCTGCGTGTGATGTTATGCCAGCGCTCGTCGCAAGCCGTGCCTGTAAGGACCCATCACAGAAGTGAGTGTTACTGAAGGGGCACGGTTTAACAGCTGGATGTTGCACCGCAATCTAGCACCAGGATTGCCAGCCACGCCCAGGCCGGGCAGGCCTACCTGAGTGGCTTATTTGCTGGTAACCGAGGTCATACAGCTGCTGCAGGACCTCAGCTGGCTGGCCTGGGTAGCTAGTGCTGGGGATGAGGCTAGGGTGGTACTGCAGCAGGATGGCTGCCGGCGGCGAGGCGCGCAGGATGCCCGCCATGCCATTGATGATCTCCCTGCAGCACGGCGCAAAGGCCGCAGCCGCCGGTTAGATGAGTCCACATACGCACACACAACTTCCTACAACTGCGTTACATTCCCTAGGTCACACTACCGGGAAATCATTATCATTATGATTAGTCACGTCATGCACATTATGTCGACACGATTTGGGCAAGTGCCAGCTGTTGCGGATTGGCATATTCTGTGCAAAGGAGGGATTGGGTGCGCACCCTTCCCAGCCGTTGGCATCGATGCGGACCACGCCAATCCCCCTAGCCTCTGCCGGGCGCAGCAGCTGGTCCAGCGGCACGCGCTCATCAGTGCGCAAACAATCGCCGTCATCGTGCACGTGATGTGTGTCCGCTGAGGCATACCCTGACGCAATCTGGTTGGCCTGCAGGAGCACATGGAGCACATGTCAGGCCTGGCAGCACATTCTAGCCCCAGCATGGGAAGCCAGGTGTGGACGTGGAGCTGAGAGCATCCGTAACAAGTGCAGTGCAAAGCAGCGCGGGAGGTGACAAGGCCCTACCTGGACGGCCTCGCCAAGGGCAGCACGAGACAGGCAGATAGGCTCCTGCGCAGCGCCTAGCGCCTTGGTGTGCAGGGAGATGCGGTCTCCAAATTGGTTGAACTTGATGCTCTGCTGAAACAGCTCCAGGTTGCCTGCGCAGCAACAAGGGCAGCGGGGCATTGAACCAATGTGTGAGATGGTGTGTGTTGTGGACTCATCCCTGCACTTGCGACCGCTTGTACAGGGGGAGGAAGAAAGGGGGGGGGGGGGGGGGGGGGGGGGGTCCAGCATGGGCGCACCAGGCTGCAGCTCCAGCGCGATCACTCGGTGCCCCCGTGCCGCCGCTGCAAGAGAAAAGTACCCCAGCCCGGCGCCAATGTCGACAAAGGCTCCGCCACGGGCGCGCTTTGCCAACAGCGCCCCCGCAAGCGCCTCCACAACGCTGGGCCGCCGAACAGGCGCCGTCCCTGGCTGGTACGTGCCCCAGATGGTGAGTTCGCTGGAGATATCCTCGCCGCTCCTGAGCTGTCCCTGCCCCACCAGATTCACAAACACGGTGAACGGCGGCTCCCACATCGCGGACACGGGGTAGGCCTCCGCGCCGCCCTTCACTGCCTCCTCTGCTTCCCCTGCCCCAGCCGCAACCAGGGACCTGCGCAGGGCGCCACATGTCCGTTGAGTCGCAGCTAAATTCAGGCTGAACCGCCCGCGTCCGATCGTTCAAGACAATCTAGAGAAGCTACCCTAAACATGAGTGATGAAGAAGTTCACTGGACAGTAGAGCGGCGCAGTGTTGGTTATGGCCGCGCACCTCGTGGCAAATGACACGAGTGTCTCGGTGATGGACTGCGCCCTCTTCCAGCCGCCCTTAACCTTCCAGGTGCCCAGGAAGTGGTGCAGCACCGCGATATTGGGGTTGTCCGGGCTGACTGCATCGGCACGGTCCTTAGGGTTGACGCCGAACGCGACGCGCGGCAGGATGCGCACCGGCCATGCCGGGTCCGCGACGCTGGCGTGCTTGAGCACCGTGTCGGTCCAAGCACCCGGGCCGGTGCGCTCCAGCGTGTCGCGATTTGTGTTGTTGCTGAATGTGGTGCCCACGTTGGCCGCAATGAAGTCGCAGATGTCACGCAGAGCGGGTTGGCCAGGGGCTGCAATGAGCACCCACTGAAGCACCTGCGGCAAGGCAAGCCACAGCCACAAGTATCAGGTCGGCCCAGTCTCGCAAAACAGCACAGCCCATAATAAAAGCTGTGGACTCCAGGAGCCAGCCGCTACCTGCCGGAGGCGGACGTAGTGGTGGTTGAACGCGATGGCAGGTGTGGCCCACTCATTCTCCCAGCCGACGACAAGTGTATCGTGGTCGCTCACGATGTCGTCCACCGGGATTCGACACTCTGTGTCAATGTCAGCGTAGACGCCGCCGTGGCGCAGCAACACCATATACCGGAAAAAGTCGCTGCGCTCCACATTCTGCAGGCGGTAGGGGGGAGAGGAATCAGACGGCTTTGAGAGGGGCGTTTTTTTCCAAAATTGCAGTTTCTGCTATTGCAACAGCCAATGCCACGCCCTCACCCACCTTGGGCAGCCCGATGTAGGCATCGTAGTACTCTGGGAACTCGGTGCGCACAAACTCTAGGCAGCTTTCGTCATCATAAAAGTGGAACTGGTATCCCACGTTCACGTCCCGCCAAGACTGCATATACTCGAGCGTCTCAACCGGCGGCTCGGCGATCTCGTACGTCTGGTGCACTATGCGCGGGATCCGCCGCGCCGGAAGGGTCCGTGTGTCCTCCTGCCATGCGACCCGCGGCTGCGCCGCGCCCTCCTGCTGCGCAGCCCGCTGCGCCGCCAGCACCTGGCTCTCCCCCTGCGCGATTTCCGAGGGCAACAGCAGCTCCGGCGGAGGGCCGCTCTCCGGCGGTTCGCGAAGCAGCGCCGTGTAACCCAGCATTGCTGCCGCCGCCAGCAGCGCCAGCAGCTTGAGAACGCCGCCCGCCTGAATCCACGCGGCCCGGCGAGCCTTTGGCCACGCAGGGACTGCTGCAGCGACGGAGACGCCCTGCGGCAGCAGCGACGTGCGCAGCCGGCGCTCGCACTCGGCCTGCGGCCCGCGGGGCTTGGACAGGTACGGCGCGGGGTCTGGGTCGTAGTCCTGCACCACCGGCTGCTTGTGCCCGCCGTACGCGCAGCGCGGCAGCATGGCGTCCGCAAGGTTGGTACCCCCCCGAGTCTCAGGCCCTTTCCGACCGGTAACACTGGTGTGTGTGGGGGGGTGGAGGAAGTGCCAGCACGGGTAGCGGATTCCGCCTTTTCGTACGAGGAGCCTCCAGTACTGAACGGATTGGAAGCCTGCTGCTGGCGAAGCAGCGCAGGGCGGCCGTCCAGCACCCGCCGGCAAACGGAGGACAACGAGCGCCGCCGCGCCGACACGCCAGGATCTGGCGGTCACCTGCGGCGCAAGGCAAGAATCGCGCGCGCGGTGTCCCGCGGAGGACAGGCCTAGTGGCACGGCTGCACTGATTGGTGCCTTTATCCCGTTGTTAACCGGAGCAGCGCGCGGGCGGCGCGGCCTATTTGCGCGGCCTATTTTGGGGGCTCCTCGGTTTTGCGGCAGATGCGTCTCCTGCGTCCCTGGTGCTACTGAGTAGGTGCCACGGCGCGAGAAACAGTGCTAGTGCCGGCTAAGAGCGCCAGCCGGACTGGGAAGTGAGGCGATGGGGAGCACCGATAACCTGGAGCCGTTGACACTGCGCGCAGGTTATGAGGCAGGCAGTGGTGCAAGTGGTAGCCCGAGCGCTGGAGGTTTTGTGAACCGCTAGTGAATCTGTAAACAAACACGCCAGGCTGCCGTCCACAGTATGGGTAGTGATGGGTTTGGTTTGTGATTCTTTTTGTTAGTGATGGGTTTGGTTCCAGGCAAAGCATCCGGAGAATGTACGGAAAGTACCTGTACTAACGAAGGAAAAAACCCTACATTCCTAGGCAGATCAAGTAGATCAAGCAGATTAGCGCAGCGCCGCCGGGCCGCGACCATGGGCTTGGTTGTCCCCGATCTTGGCTGGGCAGATGTTTTCCCGATCCCGCCCCCGGCCGGGACAGGATGACAGCGCTTTCCGTGCATTCTCTTGACGCTCTCCATGTAACCAAAAAGTTAATGACAGCGCATAGTGCTACTCTTACCGTAATATACAATTGAGCGTTTTCAAATGCCGTGGATGTAATCCTTGCTATTTGGTTAGGATAGGACGGGGGTTAGCTGCTGTACGCAGCTTGCGAAGTACAGCCGGAGACCGGCATTTGAAAGCTTCCACCCCGCAGTCGCTGTAGAGGACCTTTCTGATTGCCTTTTATTTTGGTGATTTCCGATATCGCCTTCTGCTGCTAGCTCATGTAATTAATATTTGAGAATGCCGGTTATGCCTCTGAGGCTGGCTGACTCTGATTCAGCTTTCATTTGCCATTTCTTCGCTCCTGCCTCTCTATGTCCTTTTGGCTCTGATGCCTATTTGATTTGCAGTTATTTTCATTTGTATCGCCGATATTATGATTGATATCTTCAGCTTATCTCTGCTTGGGCATACATATTTATATATGTCTCTTGAAGTTTACTCTCATTTCTTTGTCAGACTTCTTTCTTAGTATCATTTAGTCTTTGAACTCAAATTCGAATCTGAATTTTGCATTTTTTTCTTCTTTCTTAGTATCATTTAGTCTTTGAACTCAAATTCGAATCTGAATTTTGCATTTTTTTCTCTAACTCAAACTTACATTATATCAGCAGATATATTTATTTTGTCTGTTTTTCCCTGCTGTGTTATGGGTGCCTCTCCCAGTCGTCATCTTAATTATTACATGTGCTACTGCAAAATTCAAGAAATCCATGCAGAAATCCAGAAGAAAATCCAGCTACGGGCCACAAGAGGCGGGAACCGCCATGACAGCCACCGATCAGGCATCGCCACCAGCCAGCCGCCGCTCCACGCAGTAGTCGTCATCTTAATACCATATCCTGATGATGAGTCTCACTGGACACTCGAAGAGCATGTAGACATGCTAGGGTTACGCATAGCGACTACCCTAGTACCACCACAAAACCTGTAACGCCGAATCGCCGATACAGGTATCATGCCCAAGTACATGTACATGAACTCGCACAATCATACATTCTGTTGTACCGATATTTCCACGCTTATCATTACTGATACGGCCACAACCAGGCGCCAATGATATTTCTTGTAACAAAGAGTACGCGCTACAACTCCTTAATTATCAGAATACTAGCTGCATGTCCGCGGTACCGAGTCAGACCGCTACGGGATAGATATGCAATGCCACCGGCATCTTATTATTGTAACATATTACATTATGCAATCAATTCGCCAAACGTTACGAGTAGAGCCATGTTTCACTAAGTATTGCCACAAGTACTTTCACTGGTTTCGGCTTCCTGTTACGGTGCAGCCCCACTTGCCGACCCACATCGACATGCTCTCGCACGCACGACGATACATTCGCGGTTTCGCTGGTCCTGCCGACCCTTGGTAGCAATTCTAAACCCTTTGCCCTTTATCCGGGCCGCGTGTCGCCATGGCGTCTCACCGGAGCACCCGCCAGGCCGGTTACCCTCCCGGTGGTCCTCCCGCCGAACAGTGTATGCGTCAGATTGTCGAGAAGAAGATTCTAGAAGCCCGCATTGTGGCGCCAACCCATAACATCTCTCACAAGCTCGCCGACGTCGAGACTTCCCAACAAGGCCTTTCTGGAGAACGTCGACAAAGAGATTTCCGACGGAAACAAGCTTTTTGTGTTCCTGAGATGGAAGCATGGCTCGGTCGACAGTTCAAGCCCGATTCTATTGCGGCTCACACCCACCACTTGGTGCTCAACGGCCATGAGCTCCAGCTTCAAATTGTCATGGGCTGCGAGGTCCTGACTCACTTCGCCGCCCAGTTATCACGAATGGAAACATGCTTTCTTCAAGGCCGCTTTATTCCTCAACGACATTTAGACAACCGTCGGAGACTGCGCGCGTGACATCTGCGGCAAGCTGAGCGACCCCAAGATGGCTACCTGTTGTGTCGTGTTGCAGCGCAAGCTACAAGCCGCATTTGCTTTGTTGCATGAACCTTTCGCTATACATGAGTAATTGCAAGTGCAGCGTATTTTGCAGGCGATTCCCAAGCGCGAGAGAGCCGAGGTACAGAAGATGGCTAACCACGCCAACGAGACTGTCTCGACTCACGAAGTGCTTTTCAGGATCTCTCGGCTATTGACGAGGAGCACCGCCTCGCTGTCGAGAGCGCCAAGAAGAGGTACGCCGACATCAAGGCCCACAAGGTCACTACGAGGAGTATTCCGGTCGTCGTCACATGCCGACTTTCCCAAACCCGCGGTCGCGCAACAACGGAGCGTCGACCAACTCTGCCCGGAGTCACCCTACCGCTCAGGACAGCTTGCCCAGTCGCCCACCAAAAAAGAGTCGCTTCTCTGGTGAGTGCGCCAAGTGCGGCAAAAAAAGGCCACTCTCTTTATGAATGCCGCCATGCGTCCGAACAGAACAAATAACAGTTCAAAGCCAAAGTGACAGCAAATAAGCTGGCCAATCAAGTCGGAAAAATATACTGGCAAAAATGCTAGTGGCAAAAATGCAAAACTGCATGCAATGCCAAAGTGGCAGCTAACAAGCTAGCCAAGCAAGTCGGAAAAATCGACTCAGATGAAGTAGTTCATGCAAAAAACGCATGCGACTCCATGCGAAAATGCATGCAAAAACTGCCTGATCAGCCCCTTCATGAGATCGAGGATACAAATGTCGATATGGTTGAGCATTGCGCTCCCGCGGCACTGAACCCCTCCGACTCGCAACCTGACATGAAGCCCATGGGTGCTCTTGTACTCATTCACACCTCGTTGCCGACATCGAGGACGAGACATGGTGCAGAGAAAATGTCGACCAAAATGGCAAAAACAAAAAGAAACATGCTAGAATGCATGCCAAACTGACTATCATGCAGTTTCTCGAGATCTCGAGTGCGCAGAATGCGTACCAAAAACAACAGATGAAAGAACGACACTGAAACTGACAAATATGCAAAACCAAATGCATGTCCAACTGACTCTGTTGTGTTTGACCAAGCAAAATTCAAGAGACTGAATTATACCTATGGTCCGGTCATTTTTGATGCTTGTGCCTCAGCATATGATGATGTATGTTCAGATTATTGCAGTGCTGAGAAACGGGACTGGGACAATATTATAGCGTAAACGGTACAGGCCACTATACTTCACTTATGACTCACTGAAAATGGGACAATTTACTAGCTTTAAACCCTGTGCAGGTTTTTAAGGTTCGCGTGTACTGGCGCAAAGGAAATGATCACTTGGTGGCGGCGGAACGAGGGAAAGGCGGCGGGTCGAGGCAGGTTCTCCGAAGGTAGGTAGGTAGGTAGGTTGCCGCGAAGTCGAGGCAGTTCTCCGCCTCCCACACCTGTCTAACAGTTCTCGCTGAAACAAGTAGGAAGTAGGGCTGCGGGTCAGTATGGGTTCCGCCTTGCTGGCTATACACGAACTTCGCGCTGCACTTGGGGAGGTGCGGGAACTCCTTCAAGATCATGAGGGAATGTTGAGTAGGGAAGTTCTTCTCGAGATGGCAACAAGTTGTATCGGGTCTGCCGTCGGGCGGCCCGTCTCCTCGCGTGGGGCAGCCTTGCGTGATGTTGCGACCTTGGAAGAGTCGTTAAGGGGGGGTGGCCAGCGCCCATTGCGTCTTTGGCCGAAGTAGTGGCGTCTGAAGAGGGTGCCGTAGGCAACCCCGGTATGCAAGGCAGCGCTAAGCGTTCCGACACGGCAGTTGCAGGGGCCACACGGCCCACCCCGGCTGGGGCTGAGGTACAACCACACCATATCGGTCACTGGCTTCCTGCCGAAGACGGCCACACTGAATATGCCGACTACAAAGCGGTCAAGTCGGTAATCTCAGGCCTCTCTACTAATTGGCGGTTCTTGTATGTATGCCTCGGCGGCTACAAAGGTATGCTGCCCCTCGTCAAATAATTTCCGCGTGCAGGTAGCAGTCACCTGCGGTTGAACCAACGGATACATTGCAGCAAGGCCGCCCACGTTGCGACTGGCGTCGCTTCTTTTGAGACCGGTTGCGACTATGCGGCAGCAAGGCGAGGGGGTACGTCGCTCGTGCAACTAGCAGTCGTTGGGATGTGGGTAGGTTGAACGCGCGATGGCGACATAAGTAGCAAGCCATAAAAATGCAAAGGTGGACAACAACATTATGTCGCAGCAAGGCCGACCACCTTGGCGACGTGCGTCGCTTCTTTTGAGGGCGGCTGCGACTCGTTGGCGGCGGGCGAGGAGATGCGTCGCTTGTGCCAGCTTTTGCACTCGGGGTTGTGCGTCAAATGTGCGATGGCGACATTATAATTAGCAAGCCGAAAACTGAAACAGCCCAGCATAGCCTTACCTTGCAGAAAGGCCGCCCACCTTGGCGACTCGCGGCGCCTCTTGCAAGCCGGCTGCGACTCGTCGGTAGCAAGGCGAGGGGGTGCGTCGCTCGTGCCAACTTTTGCACTCGGGGGCTGTCGGACGAACGTGCGATGGCGACATAATTAGCCAGTCGGAAACTAACTAAAACAACCTAGCATAGCCTTACAGCATCGCAGTAAGGTCACCCACCTTGGCGACTCCCGGCGCCTCTTGCGAGCCGGCTGCGACTCGTCGGCAGCAAGGCGAGGGGTGCGTCGCTCATGCGAGGCTGTTGGTGGAACGTGCGATGGCGACAAAATTAGCCAGCCGGAAACTACATGAGCCTATATCCCATAGCCTCACATCACAGCAAGGCCCTCCACCTTGGCGACTGGCGTCGCTTCATTTAAGGCCGGCTGCGACTCGTCGGCAGCAAGGCGAGGGGTGCGTCGCTCATGCGAGGCTGTGGGTGGAACGTGCGATGGCGACAAAATTAGCAAGCCGGAAACTACATGAGCCCATAACCCATGGCCTTACATGACAGCAAGGCTGTCCACCTTCGCGACTGGCGTCGCTTCATTTCAGGCCGGCTGCGACTCGTCGGCAGCAAGGCAAGGGGGTGCGCCGCTCGCGCCAGCTTTTGCAATTGGGGGCTGTGGGTCGAACGTGCGATGGCGACATAATTAGCAAGCCGAAACAACAGAAGCCAAGGATAACCTTACATCGCAGCACGGCCGCCCACCTTGGCGACTGGCGTTGCTTCTATTAAGGCCGGCTGCAACTCGTCGGCAGCGGGGGCAGGGAGTGCGTTGCTCGTGCTAGTTTTTGGAGTCGGGGGCTGTCAGTCGAACGTGTAATGGCGACATTATTAGCAAGCCGTATAAAAATACAAAGGTGCACCACAACATTATATCGCAGCACGGCCACCCCCCCTCCTCCACCCTGCCCTCCATCCCGCCTATTCCGCATCTATTACAATGGGCATGGTGGTTGTCGTGCCTTTAGCCTCCGAGCCGCTGGCATCCGGCACGCCCTCACCCCCGCCTAATGCGAGCGCAAGTCCACATGGTGTGGTTGCCGACGCGCCGGCTCCCTGCCCGCCGCTCTCCCCCGCGTGGCTATCGCCAGGCGTAGGCAAGCCCTCGGCCGCATCGCCAGCGGCAGCCGCCAAACTCGGCGACATGTCTGCCGCTGGCGGGCCCTGCCCCTGACCCGATTGCAAAGCACGAGCGACGCACCGCCTTGCCTTTCTGCCGACGAGTCGCAGCCGACCTCAAATGAAGAGACGCCAGTCGCCAAGGTGGGCAGCCTTGCTGCGATGTAAGGCTATGCTGGGCAGTTTTAAATATCGGCTTGCTAATTATGTCGCCATCTCACTTTCGACCCGCAGTCCCCGATTGCAAAAGCTGACACGAGCGACGAACCCCCTGCCCCCGCTGCAGCCGAGTCGTAGCCGGCCTCGAAAGAGGCGACGCCAATCGCCAAGGTGGGCGGCCTTGCTGCGATGTAAGGCTATGCTAGGTTTTGTAGCTTTTCCGGCTTGCTAATTATGCCGCCATCGCACGTTCCATCGACAGCCCCCGAGTGCAAAAGCTTGCACGAGCGACGCACCCCTTCGCCTTGCTGCCGGCGAGTCGCAGCCGGGTCACAGAGGCGCCGCGAGTCTCCAACTCCAGCTCCAGCATCCCTCGCCCTCCGGGCCGAACAACGCCTAGTCTACACTCTCACCTTGCAGCTGACCGCCCACCACCACAGCATCATCGGTGGCACCCGCGGAACTGGCAGAACGGAGCAGTGGCGTAGGACAGTGTCGACAACGTGTGGGAAGATCAAGGCCGCGCCAGCTCAGATACCGGCCGAGGGGCGACCTGCGGGCAAGACGCCAGCACCTCCACCAGCCGGTCCAGCCCAGCTGACATAACCAGCGACCCCAACAACCCAGGTCGAGCCTCAGGTCTACGACACTCCCCCCCCCCCCCCCCCCCCCCCCCGGGTTCGAGCACATGAAACAGAGGCGAGGAGCGGTCGCTAATGCCGTCGCAGCCATCGACCAGCGCCGAGCAACAACGGAGCGCGCCCCCGGAGCAGCCCACCCATCCCATGCACCTACAGCCACACCCCCAGCGGCAACCGCCATGACCCGAGTGCAGGCGGAAGACGAGGACGAGCTTGAAGTGAACTACGAGGAGAAACGACAGCACCATGGATGTGGACACCGCCCAGCGCGGAACAACGGAGGCACCAGGCTGGCATTACCCTCGACTCCCCCCAACGCTCAGTAGAGCAACGCAAGTTCCGCAAAGGCACACCTGAAGGCACCACAGAACGACTGATCGAAATTCAGCACCTCACCACCGCAACCACAGAGCTGCTCGCCCAGTCCTCCCCAGCCAGTCAGCCAGCACTCGCGGCCGAACTAGCCAGACTCACAGCGGAGTCACATCGACTGCGTAATCCACAACGCCACTCGATCTAGCTCAACCACCACCCCCGCCAGCCTCTCCCAGCAGGCAAGGGCAAGGCAGCCGCATCCGCCAAGCACAAGAAGAAGCAGCGCATGGGTCGTAGCCGCTCAGGCGGCGCCACCCGCCACTGCAGCAGGAGCAAGCCGCGCCTCTGGCACTCGCGACTCTGATAGCGAATGGGAAACGGACGACGAAGCAGCCCAACCATCTGGCAGCTCGCATCAGTAACTGCCGCGCGATCCACCGCAGTAACAAGCAGGCCAGTTGACTCAAGAACACCGGCCATTGCTAACCGTTGTGACCGGTGCAGCTACTATGCTATCACACAATCATGACAACACCGCCCAAAACACAGGACATGCCCATCGCTGATTACCACAACCCCGCCACATACAACAAATACTCGCGCTCATGAAGGAGGGCATCGCAGCCCCCACTAATCCTATTAGCCGGCTCAGCGGTGGATAAATAATAAGCAACACTTAGCTATTCCGGTCAGCCCCTTCCCCCATATCACCTTAGTAGCTGTATGCGGGATGCTTTGGCTTTGCTTTGCTTTGGGATGCGGGATGCTTTACCTGCTGAGCTCTGAATGGGATAGGCCTGACTTAGGTAGGGACAACAGGGGGCGCTGCTGTCCTAGATACAACCCGCTGGAGGGAGGAGGGGCTTGGACACACAAGAGGACGGCCGGTAGCTTGAGCTGTAATTACACCTAGTGTTCCCTACCATGGTTAGAGATGGCATGCCCTAAGAACAACTCAGTCTGAGCCAGTGGACGCAGCAGATTAGCAGTTGTAATCAGTTTCAATTTGCCACGATGTGCCGATTTCCGGGGTCGCGCGGCCAGCAGCGTGTAGTACATGCGGTGCTAATTCTCGTCACCTTCATAAAGTACCGGATCGGGTTGCGGGCGGGTGGAGATATCACGCGTCAACGTTGAGTTCATCGTGCGAGAGTTGGGAAAACCTTATTAAAGAAGAGCGTGGAGAATGCCGCGCAGCTCGCCGACAAGGTGGACACTCAGGTGGACAGAACATGGGAGATGGCTGAGTGGCTTAACAAGCAAGAGCGCATGAGTACGCACACGCGTGCCCACTCTCGCGTTCTAACCGGATGGACGGAGAAGGGGCTAGGAAACGTAGGAGGATGGCCGATAGTATGAGCTGTGATAACACTTCGTGTTCCCCACTGTGGTTAGAGATAGCAGGGCCTCAGAACAACTCAGTCTAAGCGAGGAGACGCAGCAGACTAGCAGTTGTAATCAATATCAATATCAATATCAATTTCTAACCGGAGGCGGCGGTGGAGGCGAAGGCTTCGACCGCGAGGAGCGAGGCGGCCGTAGAGATGGCAAGATTGCGGCGGTGAGGTAAGATCTAGGGTGAGCACATGCCAAACGTAGTACATCGTACAGACTACAACGTCACCTAGTAGTACATTCGTATAGTTAGATCTGCACAATACCTTCTTTTTGATGAACTCGGTTTTTTCGCAGCCGCGGCAACGGTTATGGTGGCCGTGTAGGCGACGGCCGTGGTCGTGGTGGCGGCCGCGGCGATGGCAGCAACTACAATCGGCGCGGAGACGGTGGAGATGGCTGTGGAGGCGGGCGCATGGAGAGGAGCGCCTAGGTCCGCGGTGGTAGTGGCGGTGAGTGCGGCGGCCACGTCAACGAGGCAGCCTACTAAAGCTGCTTTGGGTCGAAAGACCACTACAAGAGCGATTGTCCTCAGTGGAACAAGACGTGGTCTTAGTGCGGCAAGAAAGGCCACCTCGGCAGTCGTTGCGGGAATGCCACTCTTGATCTCCGTCCGGAGACGGCCATGGCAGCAACCAATTCCGTGAGCACATCAAAGTGCGCAAGGATTCCACGAAGCCGGACCATAGTAAGAAGTGCACGATGTGCGGCAAGATGCGGGCCACGCAACCGAGGAATGCAGGAAGCTGCGCAAGTTCATCTTGGCGACTCTACATGCGACTGACGGCGCGGAGCCCAAGATCCCGTAGCTCAACGCCTATGCTCAGGCTGTCGGCGACGAAGATAACAAGGTGTTAGGGCTGGCAGTAGCCACTCAACTGCGTCCACAGCGTGGGAGGACGGAGGACGGAACGGAGGCTAAACGCCGGGGCGCCAGCACGGTGCGCATGGAAGACGGAGAACGCGAGGCCATGCAGTGGGGACTGCCTCGAGGCATGTAATTGAATATAGTACATAGGTATTTGGATACGGTCATTAGCTCGGATTTAGATGTGCGACACATATTAGACGACCGGGTTAAGAAGGATAAGCGCGCCATTGAGACGCTCGATTCGGTATTAGTCGGTGCACGGGTCATAATCCCTATTAATGATGTGCGCGTGTCTGTCGTTAAAACATGTATACTACCAATTATAACTTACGGGTGTGAAGTATGGGGAATCGATAGAACTAGCGGCGCAAGTAGATCGAAGTGGCCGCGTTGCGAATCGTCGGCAGCGTTAGCACACAACCAGTATCACCTGAGGTATATATGCTCATGCATCTTATGCGTGAAACCCGTTGCCACAGAAAACTTCGGGTGTTCGCGTGGGGGTTGTGGCCGGATTGCACGTTATGAAGTAACTTGACAGTTGAATCAGCGATGCGTCGATTTTTCAGAATTTTTTTGAAGAACGGGTTCTATATCTTTGGCCTACAGCTCCATGACTTGCATTGCCAGCGCTTTGAAGTACCAGCAGCGAGCGTTTGCATTGCCAGCGCTTTGAAGTACCAGAGTTTTTTTTCCATTGCTAGCAGCGAGTAGCGAGTATCAATACCAGTGCCAGCAGTTCAGGTGAAATGCCCTTTTTGTAATTCACACCAGTACCACCAGTACCAGCAGTATCACCACGCATGGGCCCTGCTCAAGCATTGCATGTAACACAAGGCGGGGTATTGGCTCCGCAATTGTCTTCCGTCCGAGGTGGACGCCTTTGCGGAGGCGGTGGATGCCACCGTCCTCGCGGCGGTCGAGCGGGTGCTAGGGGTTTCTTTTGATCCCTCCACGCACGGCACCGACACCAATCCGGTGGTCACTGATTTCCTGCCGGAGCTTTTGCACGACCCCGATCCCATGGCAGCGGAGGTGGCTACCTTGAGCGAGGATGCAATGGCCATGGCGCGCAGCAGGCTTCACCTCCCCACTCGGTTGAAGGGAGCTGGCATCCGCCGCATGGCTACCGTTCGTGATGCCGCCTTCGTCGGCTGCATGAATGCCATCCTCCCAAGGCTCCTGATTAGTAACTCCGGCACCAACCCCCCCACCCCTGGTTTCTTTGACCCACAGCTCGGGTCCGTACTTGGCCGAGGCAGCTTCAACGCAACTCCTTCCGCCCGCCGGTATGACCACTTCCTCAACGATGCTCATGGGTCGGACAGCCGCGCGAGGCGTGGGGCCGCCTCCAAGCGGCTACTGCTGGCCATCTCGGCGACGCAGATGCTCGCGTGATGGAGCGGGAAGTGGAGGCTGCGTCGGGCTCGCAAAAGGAGCTGACGGCATTTCTAGACCAGGCCAACAACTCTCGGCTTCGAAATGAGGTGTGCGCTCTCCCTGTCACATGAAGGGAACGGATCTTGTTCAACCAGCTCGACGCGGCGTCAGGCATGTGGACAGTGGCCATCCCCACCGCGCGGACGGTCATGACTCCGCATGAGCTGCGGGAGGTCGCTGCCGGGTACGTCTTTCTGCCTAGCCCGTACTTGGCCCCGGTGGTGGGGAGCCAGATCACCATGCCCTCGACGGAGCACAACCCCGTCACTATTGACCTATACGGCGACGCGCTCATGAATCTCCCGGCGCCTAGAGACGCTCACTTGCGTGTACATCACGACGCTATCGCAGATGCCTTCCGCGATCACTGTGTTCACGACCTAGGTATCGCAGTACGGCGGGAGGTGGATGACTTGTTCCAGCATGCAATGCCTCTAGGCAACACCGTACCCAGGGATGAGCTCAAGGACATAGTGCCGGGCGCAGAGCTCTCCCTTCCGGCGTTCAACGTCGTGACCGGGAGCTATGATCCCCGGAGCTTGAAGTCCACGCTGTTGGAGTTCAAGACTATGCGGTACGGGGTCAAGTACACTGCAATGCCCCGGGCCACATATGTGGATCGGTTTGAGCGCTCCCGGTTGGGCGACATACAACGGGGGTTGGCTGCGCGGGATGCGGCGTGGCACAACACGGAGCCCGGACAGAAGGGTCCTCTATCTTCGAGACATCCTGGACATGTCGGAGTACACGGGCATGGTCTTCGGCACAATGGGTGAGGTGAGCAAGGGGGTGCACCGCACAGTGCGCGGTATCGCATGCTTGGCTGCGGATCGGGGTGCCCTCTCATCGCGGGGCACTCGGTGCACCACCCGGGCTCACAAGGAGGCCTTGCTCGCAAGAGATTTCCTCGGGGTCCTGAGCTTGGTGGCCGCTAGAGTGCGCGCTCGCTGCCTCATCACACGGCGCACATTCGTTTGCCATCCCGTTGCTGAAGCTGCACAGCACGTCCGAGGATCACCCACACACACACGTGCACGCGTGGCCCGGACTCTGAACCGTGTCCGCATCACTCATCCATCCCGCCTCAAGCGGGATGCGGGCCGCTTTTAGGCGGCTTGCTGTGTTGATTTTCTAGTAATACTTTTAGCAGTAGGTGGATTTGTTACTGCTTTTTTGTAATTCACACCAGCTGTACCAGCAGTGAGTAGCGAGTACCAGTACCAGTTTCTCCCAACCGTGAGATCGTAATCGGACGGCTGTGTAATTAAGGACCGTGGGTGGGCGGGCGGGTGGGTGGGTGGATGGATTATAGTACTTAGCAGTACATGCCAGTAGATAAGCGCTTTAGTCATGCACCTATAGGCCCGATCCGCTGCACTATACGGGTACCCGTACGGCAATAAAGCTCACCGCCGAAAAATCGACGCTTCGCTGGATGATACAATTACGCACCCGAGTATTTCCCACTGCCCGCTGATTGGCCCGGTTTCATGCCATGCCCGAGCGGGTCTTTGACCACGGCCTTGCATGTGGCGGAAGTGAAAATGAGACTATCGAGCATATGTTGGTGGAGTGCCTGCGGGGGGGCTATCACCGTCATAATTTGGGGTTGGTGGTTCCGGAGTTAAGGGATTTTATTAGTAGTCATGCTATTGCGTCAACACCCGAGGACTCAACTACCTTCATTTTGGGCGGTGCCACTCCCTTCCTTCACGGCGGTGCCATAGGCGGGCCTCTTGGAGGCAAACAAGCGCCCATCAACCGTGCTAACGAGTGCAGTGGTAAAAACAAAACAAGCACTCAAACGTACAATCAGTGGTGACCGGCAGGCAACTCTACCATCATAGGCAAAGGCCGTGGCGGCATTAATCCATAACCTGAGTTTTGTGCACTTATCTGTCTGCGCGTGCATATGTACATTGGTAGACATCGGGGTTGCGGCAGCAATCCGAGCTGAGGCATATAGAGCGCATGCAAGGCAAAGGGATGACTCAAAAGGGCTGCCCCGTGGCTAGGCAAGATAAAGCAACCCACCTAAAACGCGGCGCACATGCGTTGTGCAGCCTCCGCCATGGTGTGGCAGCCATCCAGGTCGACATAGTATGCGGTCGAACATGCCTTCTCATGAAGGCAATCCTTGGCGAGGGTACGGGCGAGTGCGCTCTTTCCCACGCCAGACGGACCGGTGAGGAAGATCGTGCGCACCGAGTAGCCGTGGCGGTGCTCCGCCCCTAATAGATATAGGCGCTGGTGGTCTGCGCGTGCTTGATCGCGCCCGACAAACAGCTCGTCGGGGTCAGCGGGCATGGCGATTTTACTGGGAATGGGACAATTTTCCAATTACGGCGTTGGCCCTCCCTCACATCGCCTTTTTTGCTGCACCTGTATCGCACTCCCGACATGCTTTGCTCCGCGCGGGATGGGGCTTGCTCCAACTCGCATCACTCGAATGGGCCGACGCCCAAACGGGTAGGGCAGACCTTTTGTGGTCACTGCCGGGTATTGTTATGGAAAAGTTTTAGGCGGTGATCCAACAGTGTTGGAAATTCCCTCACTGGCCTTCAATTAGTGTTGCAGAATGCTTCCGCAATTTGCTTGATGACTATAACGGAGTGTCGCACACCCGGGGCTTTCCGTAAGTGGATCGCTGCCTTATGAACGGCCGTCGTAGAGACGCTGCTGGTACTAGTCCTGTCCAACAGGCAGTACCAGGAGTACCAGCAGCCACCCACCCACCCAGCGGCCCCGGAGGCGCTGCGGGGCCGTGCGTCGCCATGCCTCACCCGCCGCCCAGATCGCGTAGCTGCCCTCAACCCCCTCCCACGCGACGTCACCGTTATGCCCGGGCTGTGGCGGGTCGCTTGTATCCGGCGGGGCGCCGCGCGATGTCTGCGCCTTCCGCCGATGGTGCGGCAGAACGCGCCGTTGACCCCGGGTCGCCGCCGCCCCCCAGTACATCGTCCAGTATATCAGGCAGCCCCGGCGCATCGCGTGCGGCGGGAGCGTCGCCCGCGGCAACACCGTCCAGCGGCAGTGCACCCGACGCCACCCAGCCAAGGCCGAGCCCGCCCGCGGCTGCCGCCCGCCGGCTCCCACGTACGCCCAGGCGGTGAGCCGGTCGTCGAGTCCCGAGTCCGCGACGGGCGCCGCAGGTACGACCGGCGCGCGCGCTGCCTCGCCTGTGTCGTCGCCTCGCCGCAGTACTTTCAGCAGTATTTCGGGGCCCGGCGCGTCGCAGCGCGATCACGATGGCGCTCCGACCGGCCAGGAAGTCTCCGAGCGGCCCCAGCCGCGGCCGCGCGGCGGCAACCGCGGCCTAACGCTCACCAGCCTCGATGCTCTCGCCCGCCTGCATTCCAGACTACACGACAGCGGCCGGCGCGGCGGGGCGTAGCGCCGGCAGCGGCTTGGACAGTCGCCGACGCGCTTTCAGTCGCTGGCGTCGCCGCGGGCGCCGCGTGGGCGCCGAGGATTGACGCCGCAGCCAGGTCGCTCCAGCCCGCCCGCGTCAGGCACCACCCGGCCGACGTGTTGGCTTTCACCGAGGTCGCCGCCGCGTGGCTAGCCAAGGCGCGCGCCGTGGTGGCCGAGCGGCACTGCCGTCGGGGGGCGCGCCGCGCCGGTGGAGCTGGACAATCGCCAGTGCTGCCGTCGCCCGCACTGCCGTCTGTCGCTGCGTTCCGGGGCGTCGCAGCGCCCCCGGTTGTTGCCCCCACGCCGCCAGAGGTGGGTGCACCGGCCGGCCACCCCGGTAGCCAGGCCTCACGGGCTCGGTATCCGCCCCCCCCTACTCGCCCATCTCCAGCCGGCGACGGGGTGGGGTGGGGTGCGGTAGACCACCTCTCCGACGTGGACATGGTGCACATGCCGGCGGAGATGTCCATGGAGACGGCGGTGCCTATTGACTTTCAAGAAGCGTGGGCGGAGGCACAACGCTGCGTGAATGAGCGGGTGGTGCCGGCGATGGAGGCCGATGACCCCGTGGTGTTGGATAGGGCGCTTAAGTGGAAGTACCTGCTGCCGCAATTGTTGCTTAGGGCCCCGAGCCGAGGCGGACGGCGGCGGCTACAAGCCTTGGCGTGGCGCTTCCGCGCTTTCGCGGAGAGGCGCATGACCGAACTCGTGCGCTCATGGGACGACGCGCGCACTGAGGCGTTCTACGCCGGACATGCCCGCCAGCGTCGGACGGACGCCGATCTCTTTGCGGCGCTGCTCGTGGGCACCGCAGACACCGTTGTGGCGTTGGTGGAGGACGGAGCGGCGGGCCGACTATCTTCTAAGGGTATGGGCGACCTGTCCGATCATGCTATCCTCGCCCAGCTGCGCGACAAGCACCCGTCCCGTATCCACGCGATCCCAGACGCCGCGTATGACATTCCGGTGGACGAGGCCGCCCTGACGGTGGACATGCGCGTGCCGTACCAGCAACTCAAGCAGCACGTGGCGGCGGGGCCCTCAGGCATGCGCAACGAGTATCTCCGCTGCTTGGTGGGCGAATATGCCCCGGCGTCCGGGCCCGCGGCAGTCCGCGCCATGTCGGAGGTTGCCTCCATGTACCTCCAAGGTCGCCTGCCCGGGTGGTTCAACCGGCTCTTCGCCTCTGCTAGGCTTGTGGCACCTGTCAAGAAGCTAGGCGAGGGGAGGGCCCCGGACGTGCGGCCGGTGGCAGTCGGGGAGGCGGAGCGGCGCGCAGCGGAGCGGGCAGTGGTGGACAACATGAAGGAGGCATACGTGTCAGTGCTCGCTCCATCTCAGCTTGGCGTTGGCATTCCCGCGGGCGACTTTGTGCTCATCCACGGCGTCCGGCTCATCGCCGAGAAGCTTGGCCCACGTGCCGTCATCGTCCACACAGACCTTCGCAACGCTTACAACGAGGCATGGCGCCGCACCATCATCCAACGCCACATCGATTGCTCTCCACTACATCCTGTCATCCCTGCGCTCCTAGCCTCCCTCTCCACGGATTCGTATCTGGTCGTGGACGACCGGTCCGCCCCTCTGCGGTCGGAGGACGGCGTGCAACATGGCGCACCTTTGGCCACGACTTCCTTTTGCGTCGCGATTCACCCCGAGGTGCAGCAGTGTGATACCACGTTGGAGGTCAATGACGGGGCGGCGCGCTTCAACGCCGACGATGGATTTCTGGTGGGCCTTCCGGAGCACGTTTGGCCGGCTCTTCACGCCTTCCGCACGTCCATCAAGGCGTCCGTGGGGCTTGAGGTGCGCTTCGACAAGATGCAGGCGTACAACGCTGACATGGAGGCCGCGCGGCGTGAGGCTCCGGCCGACATCGAGTGGCCCGAGCTAGATGGCCATCACGGCATCGCGGTCCTGAACGTGCCGCTCGGATCGCCAGAGTATGTGCAGGCGTACATGCGCGGCAAGGCGGAGGAGCTACGAGAGGAGGTGGACGCTAGCCTGAGCAAGCTTCTATCTGCCAAGCCCAGCCGTCGGTACAACCACGCCTTGCATCACCACGCATGGGCCCTGATCAAGCACTGCATGCAACACAAGGCGGGGTATTGGCTCCGCAATTGTCTTCCGTCCGAGGTGGAGGCCTTTGCGGAGGCGGTGGATGCCACCATCCTCGCGGCGGTCGAACGGGTGCTAGGGGTCTCTTTTGATCCCTCCACGTACGGCACCGACACCAATCCGGTGGTCACCGATTTCTTGGCGGAGCTTTTGCACGACCCCGACCCCATGGCAGCGGAGGTGGCTACCTTGAGCGAGGATGCAGTGGCCAGGGCGCGCAGCAGGCTTCACCTCCCCACTCGATTGAAGGGAGCTGGCATCCGCCGCATGGCTACCGTTCGTGATGCCGCCTTCGTCGGCTGCATGAATGCCATCCTCCCAAGGTTCCTGACTAGGAACTCCGGCACCAACACCCCCACCCCTGGTTTCTTTGACCCACAGCTCGGGTCCGTACTTGGCCCAGGCAGCTTCAACGCAACTCCTTCCGCCCGCCGGTATGACCACTTCCTCAACTATGCTCATGGGTCGGACAGCCGCGCGAGGCGTGGGGCCGCCTCCAAGCGGCTACTGCTGGCCATCTCGGCGACGCAGATGCTCGCGTGATGGAGCGGGAAGTGGAGGCTGCGTCGGGCTCGCAAAAGGAGCTGACGGCATTTCTAGACCAGGCCAACAACTCTCGGCTTCGAAATGAGGTGTGCGCTCTCCCCGCCACATGTAGGGAACGGATCTTGTTCAACCAGCTCGACACGGCGTCAGGCATGTGGACAGTGGCCATCCCCACCGCGCGGACAGCCATGACTCCGCATGAGCTGCGGGAGGTCGCTGCCGGGTACTTCTTTCTGCCTAGCCCGTACTTGGCCCCGGTGGTTGGGTGCCAGATCATTCTGCCCTCAACAGAGCACAACCCTGTCATTGTTGATCTATACGGCGACGCGCTCATGAACCTCCCGGCGCCTGGAGACGCTCACTTGCGTGTACATCACGACGCTATCGCAGATGCCTTCCGCGATCACTGTGTTCACGACCTAGGTATCGCAGTACGGCGGGAGGTGGATGACTTGTTCCAGCAGGCAGTGCCTCTCGGCAACACCGTACCCAGGGATGAGCTCAAGGACATAGTGCCGGGCGCAGAGCTCTCCCTTCCGGCGTTCAACGTCGTGACCGGGAGCTATGATCCCCGGAGCTTGAAGTCCACGCTGTTGGAGTTCAAGACTATGCGGTACGGGGTCAAGTACACTTCAGTGCCCCGGGCCACGGCTGTGGATCGGTTTGAGCGCTCCCGGTTGGGCGACATACAACGGGGGTTGGCTGCGCGGGATGCGGCGTGGCACAACACGGAGCCCGGACAGAAGGGTCCTCTTCGAGACATCCTGGACATGTCGGAGTACACGGGCATGGTCTTCGGCACAATGGGTGAGGTGAGCAAGGGGGTGCACCGCACAGTGCGTGGTATCGTATGCTTGGATCCGGATCGGGGTGCCCTCTCATCGCGGGGCACTCGGTGCATCACCCGGGCTCACAAGGAGGCCTTGCTCGCAAGAGATTTCCTCGGGGTCCTGAGCTTGGTGGCCGCTCGAGAGCGCGCTCGCTGCCTCATCAGACGGCGCAGATTCGTCTGCCATCCCGTTGCTGAAGCTGCAAAGCACGTCCGAGGATCACCCACACACACACGTGCTCGCGTGGCCCGGACTCTGAACCGTGTCCGCATCACTCATCCATCCCGCCTTATGCGGGATGCGGGCCGCTTTTAGGCGGCTTGCTGTGTTGATTTTCTAATTCTGGGGAACTGTCCTTTTTGTAATTCACACCAGTCCTGTCCCCGGGGGCGAAGAAACCATGTTGAACACTTAAAAAGGTAAGACAGACCGAGTGGTGCGGGCGTACCAATTCGACGCTACCGCTGCCCGGCAGTCCATGCTTTCTAGCACGACGCGCCGAACTTTCTAGGAAATCCCAAAGTTTCTAGAGTGGCGGCGGCTGGCAACATTGCCAGCTGACCGTCGAAAGCTCCCGACCTCACAGTCTCGAACTTCCAGCACTACTTAAATGGTCCCGGTGGTGACACTGCGCTCAACCCTTTTGCTGTAACGCTTCTCGCACCCACCGCAACCCACCCCACGGGTACTCGTTTGTGTGGCGGGTGGATTGTAATCAAGTCACTCACTCTTTTGGCAGGTAAGACTCGCTCTTTGTCAGTAATGTACTGGTATGAATTAAGCGCGGCGCGCACAGTGTATATATAGGGTCTGGGCGATAATCGTCGCCGGAGCCATGTGCAGACCCATGTCCTCGCGCGCATGCCGAGACAACACGGCAGACTTCAAGCACGAATAATGCTGCTCTGCAGCACTCTGATCTAACCGGCCACGCTGTGCGCCCATCCTCTGCGACTTCACCCCCCGCGTTGACGGCTGCACGCCCGATACTAGCCTCACTTTGTAGCCCGCAGCGAGCGGTAACTCCCCTGCCCAGTGTCGTCTCCCTTCCTTTGACCGCGATACAACTGGCGGCACAGTCCGGCCACCAGCTGTGGCACTGGCACAGCCAGTGCAGTCCAAGCTCTGCGGCCGCTGTCCTCGCGATACGTGGGAACCTAGTAGAGTATGCTGCAGCGTGACTTCCTGTAACGGCGCGTGCTATTTGCGTCGGCCGCCGTTGGAAACAGGGACATACCAACCAGGAAAACCAACCAGGAAGCAATTGCTGCCATTTTCCCAGGAATGGGGGCAGGTACCTCCAAGGCTGTGGTGGAAGGGACTGCGAAAGCTGGCGACCCAGGTCCAGCAACCGCCACCAAGTTTTCAAAGGGTGCGCCTTGATATGGTGGCAAACCAATGCCTATATGCATGGCTTCTGCTTGCAGCTGCATGTATAGACAGCGCAACTTCGGGCCTGGCTGACATCACTCTCTGCATACTTTTTTGAATGCCAGCCCCTTCTAGGCTAGACAGACCTGGCTCGAAGCTCCTGCCTGACAAGCATGCATCCAAGAGTCGGCGTGAATCAGGGTTCCCAATCATCCGCTCGCTCGAGGGCGCCCCAGATGTGGTTGCGCTTGTAAAGCTGCCTTGGCCTGGGGCGCGGGTAGCGGCGCGGGTGGCGGACATTGCGTACAGTGCACAGAGAGCGCACTACAATGCCATGCGCTGCCGCGCTCTGGCGCAAGCCTGCTGCGGCGCGCTGGCTGCGGTGGTGGACGCCTGCCCCGCGATTGCCCTTAGTGATCCGGTCGGGTACACGCGCGTGATGACAGCTCTCCTCGAGGCCCTTGAGGTGCCTTCCTCTCCCTCCCCCATAACGTCTTGGCCTGTGTCAACATATCGTGTCAGGTTGTTGCCCAAGGCAGACTGCATGGCTGGGAGGCAGCCGCTCAGTGCCTGTCGCTACTGCCACGCAGAGTGTCGCCATCTATGTGCATCCCTGGTCGAGTCCGGGCTGGCTCAAGGTTGCGTTGGACACACCACCCAAGGCAGTGACCGCCGCCTTTGAGGCCGAATGCGCCCGGCTAGACCTTGCTGCTGCGCTGGAGGTTCCCCTGTCGGAGGCACTCAAGCTGAAGCTATCGGATGAAGGCAGCGCGCTCGGGGCGCTTCTGCCTGGCATCGTGGAGCTCGGCAAGGAGGCCGCGGCCTTGGGCCAGGAGGATCGCCTCGCGTCGGACTGGCAGCACGTGCAGAGCATGTGGGCGGCGGTGGACGCCTCAGGATTTGCGGGCGCCGAAGAGCTTGCAAGACTGGCAAGCCTTCTGGCCGTCGGCGAGGCCACGCTGTCTGAGGAGGTCGCAGCGGCGCAGCAGCAGCACGGATATGCAGCCGGCAGCAGCAGCACTGCTGGCACCGGGAGGCAGCAGCTGCGGCAGTACACCCCAGAGGTGGTGATCTCCCATCCAGGGATGCGCGCCTTTTGGGGCCGGTCCTTTGAGGCGGAGAAGGCAAGTGGCCCCTTATCCCCACGACGTGCCCGACTCTCAAAGGGCCATGATACGCAGTGGTGTGGAACCCGTCATTCCGTGTGCCTACGGTCTTGCTAGCCTATCTGCCTCACGATTGCCGGGATGGGTATACTCCAATCATCCTGCGCTTGGTGGCTGGCGATCTCAGCTGGTCTGCCTACACATGTTTCTAGCGTTCAACCGGCATGAACTAATGGATTGATACGTCCCTGGTGATGTCGCACCTGCTGGCAGGTCACCTGGGAGGCGTTTTGGGAGGCATTCCCCGCCAAGCTGGCAGAGGAGCTGGAGGCAGATCCAGAGGGCCCCCTCGGGCTCGGTGGCTTGATGGGCGATCCAGAGACGGCTGCGCCAATGCGGGACGCGATGCAGGCCTTTGTTGGCCCGGGTCGCGGAGTCGGCATCAGCGTTTTGGATGTCAACGCACTGTTTCCAGCCGGCACCCGCATCGGAGAGCGTGTGGCGGAGCTGGCTGCCGCCGCTCAGCAGCCTCACGGCATGGCGCGGCTGGCGGGGCTCCAGCGGGTGGCTGCCATGCCTTCTGACCCCGACGGGCTGTTTGTCGGGCGCGATCAAGCACGCGCAGACCTCCAGCGCCTATTGGGGGCGGAGCACCGCCATGGCTCGGTGCGCACCATCTTCCTCACCGGTCCGTCTGGCGTGGGAAAGAGCGCACTCGCCCGCACCCTCGCCAAGGATTGCCTTCACGAGAAGGCCTGGGCGACCGCATACTATGTCGACCTGGGTGGCTGCCACACCATGGCGGAGGCTGCACAACGCATGTGCGCCGCGTTTCAGGTGGGTTGCTATACCTTGTCTAGCTACAGGGCAGCCCACGTGAGTCATCTCTCTGCCTGGCATGCACTCGGTATGCCTCAGCTCGGATTGCTGCCGCAACCCCGATGTCTACCAATGTACACATGCACACGCAGACAGATAAGTGCACAGAACTCAGGTTGCGGATTAATGCCGCCACAGCTTTTGCCTATGCTGGTAGATTTGCCTGCCAATCACCACTGATTGTACGTTTGAATGCTTGTGTTGTTTTTACCACTGCACTCGTTAGCACGGTTGATGGGTGTCTGTTTGCCTCTCAGAGGCCCACCTATGGCAAAGCCGGCAATCTCACGCACAATAAATTGCCGCTCACTGCCACGGCACCGCCTTCAATTCTTTCGCTCTTTGTCACTAATGCGACATTTTTTGACATTCATAATCCTTTCTTCAGTTTCCGCGTCGGAAATCGCGCACCTCTTACCGCCGCGCAGACCAAATACGCCAGAGCAACGGCCTGAGGTGACAGTGGGCATTGGGACAACGTGCTGATCAACAGCGTGCTGCTGGGTTCGCTGTTGCAGGTACCAAGGGAGGAGGTGTTTGCTGCTTCTGGCTCGGTACTCCGCTCACAGGGCGAACACGGTCGACTGTTGATGTGGCTGAAGGCATGGAGTGAGGCGTCGATGGGCAAGGGCCGAGCTCTGACGGGCCTGGTCCTCGACAATGCGGAGGGGCTATTTATGCCGCCGCCCCCGGCAACGCCTGACGACCCTGCTAAGATGCCAGAGGTGGGTGGATGCGAGCCAGGAGTCGAGCTGTGGGCGCTGCTGTCACGCATGCACAGTTTGGCATCCAGCCTGCGCACCATGGTTGTCTCGGATCGAGTGGGCGAGCTGCCTGATGCCGCCACCAATTACACCATTGCGCGTGTCGGGCCACTTGAGATGGCACCTGCACGGGAGCTGTTGGTTGCCGTTGCGCCCTCCCTTGGGCACGAGGACCCAAAGATTGCCGACTCTCTGGTAGCTGAGTGCGGGGGGCTGCCTGCTGCGCTCCGCACGGTTGCTGCCACCGTTGCTAATGGGTCGGCGAAGCCCACGGAGCTTCTCGCCGCGCTATCCGCGTCTGGTGCCTCGGATGCCGCCTCTGCAGTGGCGATCTGCCTGCAGGCGGCACAGCAGCAGCCGGCGGGGGCGACTTGGTTGGCACGCGCGCTGCCCCTTACAAAGCTGCCGGGCACCTTCACCGCCGACGCTGCAACCGCAGTGCTTAATGCCGCGCTGCCACCACCGATTGACGCACAGGCTGCCAGCAGCCGCCGTTGCCAGGTGTGTCACCCCTCTCTTTGTTGTGTGTCAAAGAGAAAAAAGGCCTGAGCCATCTGATCCTCGCTATCAGTTCCCCATCAATGTAACTGAGTTAATTCCCTACCTGCTTGGTTGCCTCTCATTAGGCAGTGGCTATGCTGCGGCAGCTTGCTGTGCGCGGCCTGCTGCAAGAGGCGGACGCGATGAACGGGCAGCAGCGCTGGCGAATGCTGCCGGCGGTGCGCCGCGCAGTAGAGAATATCCTGCGCCCTGGCAGCGGCGGCAACAGCGGTAGCAGCGACACCAGCGGCCCCGAGTGGCCTGCGCTTGTGCACCTACTGGCCTCCTCCACGGCCGCTGCGCACCGCCTGTTCCACGACCGCGCGGCTGGTTGGGTTGGCGCGGCGCTGTTTGAGGCGGTGGCGCCGCTGGCGGCACCCATTGCTGCATGGCTGGCCACTCCTGGCTCCATGCCAAATTCTGTTCGAAATGAACTTCTGCAGGTGAGGTGGCTCCACGCGCAACGTTGCGGCGCGCTCCTGTGTTGCTGCCCAACAGGCAACCCCCTTTGGCGACGCAGCGCCTTGAATACCCTCACCTGTTTTTACCTCATGTCTTAACCAGTCTAGCGATAAACTCTACGAGTTCTATGCCATGGCAAGGCCTTGTCTAATGTCGCACGCTGTGCTCGTCTCTCTGTGGCGATGGGTCATGCAGCGTTCTGGCTCCTCTGACGATGATATTACTGCAGGTAGTGGAGTGTCGCAGCCTGCTGGCAGTGGAGCTGCCGCTGCGGCTGCACCGTGATCTGGCGGAGGGAGTGCTGGAGGTTGTGGGTGGCGGCCGTGCCAAGGTGGGCGCCGCGTGGGCGCTGTCCCGTGAGCGCGGCGCGCTGGGGGCCGCGCTGGCGCTGGCCACACAGGGCGCGGCTGCCGTGGCTGATGCCGAGGGGGAAGACAGCGTTGCCCACGCCGACGCGCTGCTGGTGGTGGGCGACCTTGCCGCTGCGACTGGCGACCTGGCGCGGGCTGAGGAGGCGTACCAGCGCTGCCTCATGCTGCGCGAGCGCCTGCTGGGCCCACACCACAGCGCCACCGCACGCTGCCAGAACAACCTGGGTAGCCTGCACGCGCGCGCTCATCGCTGGAAGGATGCAGAGCTCGCCTTCCGCTCCTCCCTCCACGCCTTTCAGGTGTGAGCACCCAGCTACCGCTTTCAGAATCCCTGGGTGCTGTGCATAGATACAGGTCCGCCATCCGGCATCGCATAACAAACTATTCCACATGCTGTGATTCACGGCCACGATTACTGGCGCGGTTTCCCAGAAACCATTCCGACATTCTGCCACCCTCACTGCCTAGCAGCTGCTGTCCATTTTCTGGCTCTTGGGACATCCTGACATCCAGGCAGAATTGAAGTTGGGCCGTTCTTTACCAAAGCTAGACTGCTAGCAACTGCCTAGCAACTATCGCCCACGTCTTACATACCTGTCCTGGCCACAAAAATGTAGAGTAATTGGCCCCATGGTTATAAGTCATATACTATACTTTGTGATTTTGCGCGGATGAGCTATGCCTGACAGCCAAATCTGGAACACCCCAGATTACAGACAGTGGACGTGTGTCCCCTCCCCCCTTTGACACACCCCCACGATCAACTCCGTCATGCGTGCAGGAACTGCTGGGCGAGTCCTCGCTGGAGGCAGCGATGTCCATGAGCAACCTGGGGCAAGTCATGTTCCAGCAGAGCGAGCTGGAGGAGGCCGAGGCGCTGTACCACAGCGCCATGGCGGCCAGAGCAGCGGTGCCTGGCCCCCGACGCGCCGCCCTTCCTCACGCTGGTCGCCAACCTGGTAGAGCTACTGGAGAAGCAGCAGCGCTTCGAGGACGCCGACCGGATCGGGCGGCAGGCGCGCCTGGCCCTCCACAGCTCCTCTGCGCAGCATTCTGGAGGGGGGGGGGGGGGGTCCTTGCAGTAGTCAGCTCATCGTGGGCTAGGCCCGGTCCGCCCATGCTATCGGATGTTGACCTGGCTTGCACTTATTTTGGCATAAGAAATCAGGAGGCGGAGCCCTGTTGTCTCTCGACTCGGCGTGCGGTCCGCTCGGCCGGAATACTATGTGGCTCATGCCTTTCAACTCTTTTGCTACACCCGTCCCTTCGAGTCGGACTGATCCCGGCTCGGTTGTCGTTGATTGGCTCAATCAGACTCACAACTGGCCGGGCTGACATCGCTTGTGGCTGCTGTTAGATTCTGGAGGCGCTACCCTGGGGGACCCGTCCCGAGGAACAGGAGCTGCAGTACGCTCTGGACAAGGTGACAGCGGCGTCTCGCGAGACCGCCGGGCACACCACGCTGGAACTCGCGGCGCAAATGAAACTGCTGAAGCAGGAGGATGGTGGGGAGGCGGCAGTGGAAGCGGAGTTCGAAGCTATCAAGCAGCAGGTGAGGGCGTAAAGGCGGCAGGCTGGCAACTAAAATGCCCCTGACATAAGGAGTAGACCACCCTTGTGTACTCCTACCTAGCAAGCCTGTTCAGACTTACCGAGCTGCGTAGGCGAGCGAGTATCCTGGGCGAGTCAGTTCACCAATGCCGGAGAATCTTACCTTTATCTTAATTTGTGGAATGGTATATGCGCAATCGATCGGCGTTGTATGTATTATCATACACAGTATACTCAGCGTACCCGTAGTATCTGCAGTGTGCGGGTCTCTTGCTGAGATCCAGCAATTTGTCGAATGTTATATGATGTGCGAGTGGCCGCCGCCGCATCTATTTTCTTCCTGTTCCGCCATTTCTGCGCTTTAATTTGTGGAATGGTATACACTCTCGGCTGTTCAGCATAGAATACAATTGCGGAATGGTATATTCATGCGCGGCCAGGACTAGTAAATGATGCGCGCTCCACTATATACAGCTACGGCGACCACGACGAGGAGGAGCACTCATCCCAATCCCAGAGGAGGACGGGTTTTGATGACAGCGCACGACGCGCTGCTAAGACGCACCCGGCGACGATGATGAGAGATCAGCAAGGCAGACGACGCGGCGCATCCATGATAATAACGATAATCCATGATATATACATGTAGTTGCTAATAATAGTTAAATTTATTAAATATCCCGGCGTCCGGGAGTTCGTAGCTGCATCAAGCTAGAGTCCAGGGCTGGCCTGTAGTGGCTTAGCTTAGGTCCATATAGTCGCAATGTCCATCAGCACGCACGCCCCATCTGTTCCCATGCAAGCTTTGAATTTGCGCGAAGCGGCAGCATATTATTTGCAACTGAACTCGCAACCCCTTACTACATAGAAGCACTGAACTATTATGTGTGTATTCTTACATGTGAAAATAATGGATAGTAGCGACAGCGCCCCCGCCCATTACGTCGATCCGATGATGATGATGATGATGACAATGCCATTGCTGGTGTCACACGGGGTGGCGCAGGTGCGGTCGGGTGGGCCCAGCCTGCTGCCCTTCAATGAGCGCGCAGCGGTGGCGGCCGACGTACACACTAGCGTGGACGACTTGGACCATACCTTCAAGGTCGACCCCGACATGCGGCGCGCTGCCATGGTGAAGCTGGCGGAGCGCCAGGTCGCGGACAAGGTGGCGGCGGTGGGGCGCGACGCGCCCGAGCTGCTACCCCTCCTTCAGGAGCTGGGCCGCTTGCAGCACGAGGCAGCCGACTTTGAGGCGGCCGCTGAGACCTGCAAACGCGTCCAGGCGCTCACTGCACAGGTACAGCTACCGCCCGCATGAATGTGTCACCCGCCGAATTTTTCTGCACGTTTTTGCAGTCGCCGTCAGTGATCCCCACACATTGCGATCCACTTCGGAAGCGCTTCCCAAAAGGGCGTGTCGACGCCTATTGCTTGGGATTGTTGTCGTAAAAGCGATAAAGATTGCCTGCCGTTGTGGGGATTGTCGCTGTCGTTCCCTTTGCCAACAATGACCAGCAATCAATTTACCTGCAGGTCGCTGTCGACAGGCAATAGCAGCGCAACACGTAATTGGAATATTAGTCCAATAACACGCCGTCGTCGTCGTTCCTGTCGTAAAAGTCGCCCTCGCGGTGTTGTTTTTTCATGACGGCTGACTGCCTCGACATGTGTGGATGTATAATGCAGCTCTGCGGGCCGTTAAGCGCCGAAACTGCTGCGGCGGCCAACAACTTTGCGGTCCAGCTGCATTGCCTGGGGCAGTACGGCGCCGCGCGTCCAATGTATCGCCGCGCGCTCCAGATATGGCAGAAGCAATCGGACGGGTTTGAGTTCCACACGGAGGTGGTGGACGTGCTGTGCAACCTGTCGCGCGTGTCGCGAGCCTGTGGCGACCTGGACCAGGCGCAGGCGCACCTCAAGGTACTGCAGCGTTGCTGCATGCCGACAGTTTTATCTCAGCATCATACTCTTGTCATTTATTTATTCCATTTGAAAAAATGGAATTGAGAATGTCCAAATACATGGAGTATTTATACATTGGTGAGTTGAGAAGATGTAAATCGAAAGCCTCTGTGTTGTTTTATGCATGCATTGCTAGAGCTAAAGAGCGGACTTGCTCTCAGCTTGCGGACATGTCTGTTGCGCTGTTTGTTAATGCCTCTGATGCCACAAAATGCTGGGGATGTTCCTCCAAACCCACCCGCACAGGCTGCCATCGAGAAGGAGCTTGCGCTTAAGACAACACAGACTCCGGACGTGGTGGCCATGAAGCTGCGTCTAGCTGAGATGCTAGAAGAGGACCGCAAGGCATGCCTTCCGTGGACGCTCTGTCTTGTGTAGCTCCTCATGTATTGCATGTTCATTGCAATGCTGACGGTAGCCAGGAACCCCCCCCCCCCCCCCTCTTCCCTCCCCGCAGGACTATGAGGTTGAGCAACTACTGCAGACAACAGTAGACGAGGCGCAGGAGCAACTAGGTGCAGACCATTGGGAGGTGGCGGTGCTGTATGGTCAGCTGGCGGCTTTTTTTGCGCGCAAGCGCCGCTTCCCCAAGTATGAGCATGCAGCCAAGATGGCTTCCGAGTCACGCGTAGCGTCAGCTGCTGCCAGCCATGCCCAGGTAAAGCTTGACCTACTACATGCACAACTCCGATTCCCCCTGGGCGTTGAATTGCGCCGTTTCTTTGCGGCAGCCAAGATATGATTTTCAAGTCAGCGTCCGCCCTGCTGTCTCAAATTGTAGTCGGATCATAACATTGTGAATATCTCCGAGTTGCCCGTATCATTGTTGTGGCGATATACATTACTGCGACATAAATACAAGAGGAGCTTCCCGGTGTTATTGATGTACAAATGAGCGTGAGAGAGAGAGGGAGAGAGGGGGAGAGAGAGCCTGCGCGGCATTAGGCGCAGATTGGGTTGTAGGGGTCAGGATTTGTACAGAATTGAAATCACAAATTGCATCACTCGCAAAGCCATCACATAACCAGAGTTGCTGACCCGTGCACTGCATCCCCAGGTGGCGGACCGGCTCCAGAGCATTGCGTCGGCGCCTTGCCTGCAGGCCGTGTCCTTTGATCCGGAACCGCTGCTGCGTGTGGCGCTGCACCTTCGCGAGAGCGCTGGGCCACGCGCAGGCGGCGGCTTTGGCAGCCTCGCCAAGACTCTCAACCAGCTGGGAAATGCGCTCAAGGTATGCGCTAGCCGACCCAGCGGGAGATGCTTCCATGCAATACAATTCACCCGTGTTTTGCAAGTGTTATACCGAGACGGAATAGCTCGTTTACAACAAGTGAGAGGGTCACGTGACTGTTTCCTTGCTGCCGAAACGGGGGGGGGGGGGGGGTGGGGGGGCATGTGGAATGGGTTTGCTGACCACACTAAGTATGGCCTGTCGCGCTCCCTCTGCCTTCAGGATAAGGGGCAGTACGCAGACGCAGAGCCGTGCTTCCGGCGTGCGCTGGAGGCTCTGGAAAAGGTGGCCTTCCCGGATCCATACCAGCTGGCAAACGCGGCAAAGAACCTCGCCGACATGCTGGACTTACAGGGGAAGCTGGAGGAGGCGGAGCAGCTGGTACGCCCTGCCCCTACCTACCCAGGACGGTCTGCCCACGCGCTGCATGCTGCCCATTAGGCTCTGTTGCTGAGCCTGCACGTGTCCGCTGGGCCCGGCAGTACTGGCGCTTCCTGGAGAATCGCGAAACGCAGCTCGGCGCGGGCGCTGTGGCAGGCAGCGTGCCCGACAGCATCGCCAATCTGGCATTTCTGCTACGTGGCGCCGCCTCCAAGCCCGACTGGGTCGTCTCGCTACTTGACAAGTCCGCCAGCAGCGCAGCAGTGCTGCCAGGCGGCGTGCCAGAGGGCCTACAACGCGGAATGAGTACAGACGCCGGCGGCTGGGAGACAGGCGCGGCCCCTCCACAAGTACCCAGCATTTCCTCAATCGCCCCCCCTCCCCCCCCCCCCCCCCCCCCCCCGCCCTAGCCCTTGCCCCTGCCCCTGATCAGCCCAGCTAAACCCGCGCTCCCCCGCTTTTGTGCAGGCGGCAAGATGGACAGCGGCAACATCGCCGAGCTTCTCATCGCCATCGGCTCTGTGCTGGAGCACAACCGCATGGCGCCGCAGGCGGAGACGCTCTATCGTGCCGCCCTCGCCATCCGTCAGCTCGGTGGCAGGGGGGAGAGGGCGGAGGGTGCGGCGGCGGTCTCAGCCTTGGGTACGTCATGCCGGTTGCGCCCCTCAAACATATGCATGCACGGCTGTACTCTTGTGACGGTCTCACATGCCATGTATACATGGTCTCAGCAGGTGGCCGGCACTTAACTCTTTTGCTGCCGGGGTAGGCGTGTGCGTGCTCGGGCAGGGGCGGCTGAAGGAGGCGGACAAGCTGCTGCGCTCAGCGCTCTCGCTGCGCGCCAAATCGTACGGGAAGGACCACTGGCTGGTCGCCACCGCGCTGAACAACCTGGGCACCCTGCTGACGCGCCGTGAGCGGTGGGAGGAGGCGGAGAAAGCTATCCGGCAGGTGCGCGTGCGCTCTCTTCACTGCTGTTCCTGCTTTGGTTGCGGCGTCAATGCTGCCATGGATCCTACTTGGTCCATTTATACCGCAAACGCACCTTGACATGAAACCCTAAAACGCATGAAGACCGAACCTTGCCACACAGTCGGGCTGCTCACGATGATGTTTGTGCGGGTCGAACTCCGGCAGAAGGGGCCACAAACATTTCACGCGTCCTCACAACATACATAAGCCAGGCATAGCTTGATGTGTACTTCACCGCGACAGACAGCGAAGTCGTACCGCCTGAGGAGCCCTGGCGGCCCATCTTGCCCCTGACATGGGCCCTCCCCCTCTGACTAAGTGTGCTTTGCGGCACTGCCCCTCGCAGGCGCTGCACCTGCGCATCCACACCCCCGGCATAGGTCCCTATCACGCGCTGGTGTCCGCCACGCTGAAGAACCTGGCCACCCTGCTGCACGCGAAGGGCGACTGGGCGGCTGCCGAGCCGCTGTACCAGCGCGCGCTGGACATCGTCAGCAGCGTGCACGGGCCCAGTAGCCAGGAGGCGGCGCAGATTCTGAACAACCTGGGCCTGCTGATGGAGCTGCAGCGCAACTTCAAGGTGCGCAACCCCGCCGGCGGGCCAGCCTGGCTCCGGCGGGGGCGGGGGCACGGTGGATATGAGAGATGGGGCGGGCGGCTGCCGCCTTCGTGGATCCTCCTCCAGGGGAGACACCCCTGAGTGTTATGGCCTAGTGGCGGTGTTTACCCTTTTGTACTCTGACAGCATAAGAGGCAGCTGCCACGGGGCACGTGGGAGGCAGTTCTTTTTTCCGCCCCCCGGGACAGGACTGGCACCAGTGAAACCCGTGCAGCGTGTCTACAACGGCCGCTTAGGCAGCGATCCCGTTACGGAATGCCCTGGGTAGGCGACGCTCCGTTACAGTCATCAAGGGAGGAAGGCTGTGCGCAAGGCTGTGTTGTTACCTTCAGGGTGGCGACGCAACTTGGCGGTTATAAAAATCGCCATACACGCCGCTTGGGTCTGAGCGGCAACGTGGGCAGCGGGCCACATCCCGAGCCCTGACACTACGGCGACGTCACCCACAGACTCTGCAAGCCCTAAAACCCTAATACCCTAATACCCTAAACTCCAGCACTAAGCGGGCCCTGCGTGACATGCTTCGCCGTGGCAACCCCAAGGCCCATCCCTCTCAAACAGTATTCCATGATTTGCTGTTCCGCGATGGTGTGAGTAAACCACTCGCCACACCGCCGCTGCCCGCAGGGCGCCGACAACATGCTCACCCGCTGCCTGGAGATCCGCAAGTCGGCGGGCGAGGGTGCCGACTCGCCCTACGCCGCCCAGATTGCGGCCACGCTGTGCAACATTGGCCACGTGACCCCCCCCCTCCCCCTCTCCCCGCATCCCCGCACCCCTTCACCCACTTTGGCTCCTGCCATGCCGTGACGTCTGGGGCCAATGCCACACCTCTGGCAGCATCCGGTGGCGGTACGGGCTGACTTGCGACTGCGGTGCGCTCCGGCGCGTACAGATGCGCGTGTCGCAGGATGACCTGCCGGGCGCGGAGGACGCGCTGCTCGAGGCGCTCCGCATCTACGAGGGCGGCGCGGGCTGTGGCCACGAGGCGGACTGGGCGACCTCGATGCACAACTACAGCGTGCTGCTGCGGCGGCAGGGGCGGTGGAAGGAGGCCGAGCCCATCTGCCGCTCCGTGGTGGAGATGCGCAAGAGCGTGCTTGGGGAGGAGCACAGCCAGGTGCCCCCCCCCTCCTTCCCCCGGCGTGCTAACCGGGGCCCGGCCCATACTTGCCCAAACTTGATTGCCCTAGCAACCTTGGGCAACACCTTGTTGGCGGCCAGGTATTTCTCGTTACAGTTGCTTCCCTCGGCGGCAGTTTGGTCAGCGCCTGCCAGACATGCACACAAGGAAGGCTCAGCCCGTGTCGTCTCCTCCTCTGGGCTTTGAGGGTTACAATGCGTTTGGGTTGAGAAGGTGTGCTGAGCCCTTGATGGCTCCGTTGGTGGCGGTTGGCGGCCAGGTGGGCGAGGCGCTGTCCATCTTGGCGGGCATCACGCAGAAGAAGGGGCGCAACCTGGAGGCGGAGGGTATGTACCGCTCCGCGGTGGCGCTCATGGAGAAGCGCCCCCCCAGCGAGGACCTGGCCTACGCGCTGCGCGGCCTGGCGCGCCTGCACGCGCGCAAGAATGACTTTGCAGCGGCGCAGGCGACGTACACGCGCTGCCTGCGCACATGGGAGGTGCTGGGCCTCGGGCAGAGGCATCCTGTGGTGCAGGTGCGGCACCCGGCCAGCTGCGGGAGACGGCCCCTGGGGGCTCGTCTCCGCCATGACTATCAGGGTCGCTCAACTGGCAAACCCTCGCCCCCCCCCCCCCCCCCCCCCCCCCACACACACACACACCAGCTGTTGCCTCTGGCGAATGTGTGACAATCACGAGAACGATATACTGCGGGTTTGTACGGGTACGTTGTGTACGCGTCTCATTACAATGTGTACCGGAGACTACGCGAGTATATATCCGATAACACGCTGCCGTGTGGCGAGCGTCGGGTTTTTTGAGACGAATGTCGCCTGGATTGTTACACTGGTTATCGGAGCATGAGCTTCCACCCAGGGGCCTAGAGGTCACCGTTTCGATCCCCACTGCTGTCGAGAATTGATGTCTCGCAGGGGGGTTGGGGGGGGGGGGCGGGGCCGCGGGGGGGGGGGGGGAGTTTCAAGTACATTATAGTATATGTTAGTGCGAGTACGTTGTGTACGCGTCTTATTACAATGTGTACCTGAGACTACGCGAATAAATATATCCGATATCACGCTGCCGTGTGGCGAGCGTCGTGTTTTTTGAGACGAATGTCGCCTGGATTGCTACACTGGTTATCGGAGCATGAGCTTCCACCCAGGGGCCTAGAGGTCACCGTTTCGATCCCCACTGCTGTCGAGAATTGATGTCTCGCAAGGGGGGGGGGGGGGGGGGGGGGGGGGGGGGACAGTTTCAAGTACATTATAGTATATGTTAGTACGAGTACGTTGTGTACGCGTCTCATTACAATGTGTACCTGAGACTACGCGAATAAATATATCCGATATCACGCTGCCGTGTGGCGAGCGTCGTGTTTTTTGAGACGAATGTCGCCTGGATTGCTACACTGGTTATCGGAGCATGAGCTTCCACCCAGGGGCCTAGAGGTCACCGTTTCGATCCCCACTGCTGTCGAGAATTGATGTCTCGCAAGGGGGTGGGGGGGGGGGGGGGGGGGGGGACAGTTTCAAGTACATTATAGTATATGTTAGTACGAGTACGTTGTGTACGCGTCTCATTACAATGTGTACCTGAGACTACGCGAATAAATATATCCGATATCACGCTGCCGTGTGGCGAGCGTCGGGTTTTTTGAGACGAATGTCGCCTGGATTGTTACACTGGTTATCGGAGCATGAGCTTCCACCCAGGGGCCTAGAGGTCACCGTTTCGATCCCCACTGCTGTCGAGAATTGATGTCTCGCAGGGGGGGGGGGGGGGGGGGGGGGACAATTGCAAGGACAATGTAGTACATGTTAGTACGAGTATGTTGTATATGAATACTGGTACAATGTGTACCTGGGACCACGAGTATGTGTGGGAGACAGTGCTGCCGTGTGGCGGGCGTTGTGCTTTCTGAGACGAATGTCGTCTCGTTGATTGTTTCAAATGCTGCGGGTCGGCTGTGAATGCGTATCAGAAGGCAAGCGGAAGTAGATGGTACGCACTATGTAGCCAACAAGTGAGTTGCGGGGGATGGATTGAAATATAGGCGTTAGTTAGAAAGTGTGCTGGTGGTGAAAAGGGAATAAACGAATCGTTCTGCGGACAATGGAAGCACTAGGGGGGAAGGAGAACTTGCTGGGCTTTAGCGGTCCAGGCCGTGGTCGAAAGGGGACGAGGGGGGTCCCAATGGGTTGGGTGGCGTCCGGCCGTCGTTTTATTCATCAGCGCTGGTCATTGCGGTCCCAGGTGACGCTCCTGGAGATGGCGAAGACGATGCAGATGCAGATGGAGGCGGAGAACGAAGCAGCGCCCAGCAAGCTCAAGATAAAGTACGGGCTGCGCAGCACGGAAAAGGTGTGGGAGAAGCCAGGCGCGGAGGTCGGCGGCGCCAGTAAGTTTGCCAACATGGCAAAATCGTTCCGCCGCATCGTCAGGCCGAGCCAGCCGGGGGAATGAGCAAGCCCTTTGGGGTCCTCGGGCCCAACATGCTCATTAAATGCATTCGGATCCCGCGTGTGCTGTACGTTTGCTGCCCTGTCTGCAGAGCCATGTCACGTCACGTTTCGCGCCGGCTGCAAGATCTGTAAGCAACTTGGCCTTCAGTGGGCTGCGCGCTTGAAGTAGTGGACCCTGTGCGGGGTCATGCAGCCAGGCCGTAGGACAGCTGGCCTGGTTCGCCCGGGATCAAAGTTGTAAGAAATTCCATTTCAAAGACAAGATCAAGACCGTGCCCGCTGACGAGGCTCGTGATGCCAATTCTTCACATATTTACTACAGGTCCCGGGTCATTCAGCATATTTACTTCAGCGCCAACGGGCAATTTATTGGCCAACGCAAAGTCGAGGGAATCTCGATGCAGATCCAAGTCATCGCTGCTATCGCGACAGCATATTCTCAAAAACTACCTGCCATTTTGAATGTTTGAATAGTATCGGGTGCGCAACTATTCGCAGACACTTGACAATCGACATGCATCTCTGTTCAGTGACAAGGCAGGGTCAACGGCACCCTATCTGTTGGTACCGAAAGCATCAGCCTTCGTTCTTGGTTCTGCGTGCTTAGTTCCTGCCAGCGCCGTATGGCGATTGCTGCAACGCTGTCCCTATGGCCCCGATGGCAATGTATGACACCAACGAAGATGGTTGGCAGCAACAGGCCCAATGACCAATCTCACGAGTGGCGGGTGCTGGGTCATCGAGCCACACTAATGACTAGTGCTGGTGAACGGCGGAGCACGCGGCAGTGCCCGGCGGCCCGGAGTGACACACTGGCGCTGTTCATCAAGGTGCCTTCAGTTGATCCGTTTGGTGAAAATTCAAAGTTGTCACAATATTTGCTCGTTACTTTGTATCCCGCGCTGTGCTGTCTACTACAGGAAGTTGTCGTACGACACTACTATTGCGTAGGATTTAGGGTTTTATCGTGGCGGACAGCATTCTGCAACGACCGTTGCGTGGGAATTTTTGCATCGCCATGCAGCACATCGGGCTGTGATGGGCGGGGTCGTATCCGGGACTGCCGTTATGGCGGTCAGAATGTTGGTTTTGGAGCGGCCCTGGCGGCGCGGCGCCAAAATCAGCCAATCTCGCGTGCTGTTGCACGTTACCTAGCATGTGTTCCTCGATAACTCAGTCCGCCACAGGTGGGCGTTGGGGGGCGTCACGTCGCCCAAGCAACAACATCGGAATGTGGCAGTGATATACTACGGTGTCTGCTCATCCAGCGGGTGCCGTGAGCTGCATGTTGCGTATCGCATGGTGCGGTGGTCTGCATGCGGCACTGGTTCCTACTGGTCGAGCCGGCGCCGCTCCGAAACCAACAGCACGCTGACAACCGCACTATCGGCGCGTCGGCGTGACCTGCCACACCCCAAGCGATGTGATGCAGGGTTCGCACCGCGCCGCCACCTGGCGTCCAAGATCGCCACCCAAGCAATGCATCGAATGCCACATGACCATGCCGCTGCTGGGTGGTGCGGCGCCGACCACGGCGCCCTACGCCCATGGGCAGGCGTCGTAGTCACAGTGGAAAGTCCGCAATGGTTTCGGAGCTAGGTCAGCGGACCAGTACAGCACTACAGCCTACCGATCGTACCCTAAGCCGGCCACTGCGCCATGCATTCGGCAATGGTGTGTGTGTGTTGGTTTGCTCTCGCAATAACGCGTGGTCGGTAGTCAGCGGTGCCCGGTTGCCCGAAACGCGTCGGTACGCCACTCAGCGCTTGACTACGCGTCCTCGCGCTATGCTGCTCCTGCTAGATAGACTAAATTGCACGCTGTGCAATTTAGCAGAGCGCTGACAAGATTTCGCGACCCATGTAAAGCGCACCTACATGCTGTCACCTGCTGCTATATATTCCCTCCGCACGGTGCTTATACTTACCGGGAGCTCTGCGGGTCGGCCAGCTTGCAAGTTCCTCGTCGCTCGATTGTTTCGCACAGCCGCCGCCCGATGATGCACGGTGGTGTCGTCGCGGGCGGCGATGCTTCGATCATCCCCCATCATTCATCGGCGCGTCGTCGCGTGGCAGCATAAACCTGCAGGCGTTGAGGTGTCGTCGCCAGGAGCACGGCACCGCTATTGCGATTACGATCTAGCGACTACATATTTGTTCGTAGCGATGACTGCGCTTGTTATTTATTATTGTAGCGCCGCGCGTGTGTGCTTCGCGTGCCAATCTACTGAGTAACCGCTATAGAGACAACACGTGTATGAACTTCGAACATGGAGCGATGTACCGGTACGTTATTCATTCGTCGTAGGGATGTGGGATCCCACATCCTGACATTCGTTGTGCACGGCCATGGATGTGCGTGGGATGCCACATACCAGTAGCGGCTGCGGTCAATCATCTCGTCGCGCGAGGCCAACGTGCTTCGTCGTGCGCGCGCTCGCAGCGGTTGGAGGATATGTATGGAACATGTATGTCCACGCCAACTACTATTGCTATAGCCACCCTAAACCTTGCAGCGGCATGGCAAGAGAGCGAGCTTGGGAGGTACTACAAAGTCGGCCAGTGCCCCTTTCTAACGTGTTCGATGCGAGGTTGTGTGGTCTATTGCAAGAACACACAACTACCTCTCATCGAGCAGCAACATATATGTACGATGTTCCATGTATTTTATATATTGCTGCTGCTCGAGGGGAGGTATACATATTATATAATCTCTATTATGCTGATATATTACACATTATATTATATTGTAGTGGCCATATTAATATAATATACCTAGCCACAAAACCTTCGCTGGGATATCCGCTCGTTTCATGTGCAGTGCTGTATGTACTGTGCAGTAGTTGTGCAGTGATGCTGTAGTCTGATAATAATGTAATGGGCTACTAGTCGTCGTATCTTTCATACACCGGCCAATAAAACGTTTGGCTGTTTTACTGGCATGTACACCATTGCTCGACGGCTCATTTGAATGGTTACGATGGCCGCGGTGCGCGGTCGCTGTAACAGGTTAACAATGACGCTATCTTCAGATACAATGGCACTAACGCCCGGCCCCGCCACTCGACAGTGTCACGTGGCAACCGGCAACGTGGTTTATGGGTGCATCATGAGTACTCATTGGTTGCGCAGAACGTCAGCCGTAATGCACGGCATGCGTTGGCCACACCGCAGAAGCTCCGAAACCATCAGATATGCATATGCGGCGACAAGCGGAGAATGCGGCAATGCCGCCGCCCAGCCCCTGCCAGCAGACAGCCGCGAAACCGTTACTGTTGTCATGAAGTCATCAAGGGGTTTGATGCCATGCTGACGCAGTACCCTGTGTACGTTGGGCGCACATTGTTTGCTGACGTACGGGTATTAATCGGGCATAAAATTGGGGGGCTTTTGGTTTCAGCGTCATCATCCGCAGCTTCAAGAAGTCAAGTGCTGGCAATCTTTCAGTTTCATTGCTCGCTCTCATGATCTCGTTAATATAATATGCACTATTGCCGTGGTTGTCAACCGACTGCACGCTACAGGCACATCCGACCATGTGCAGGTTCATGTACCCGGGCCGTAACACAAGTCCCTGGCCTGATTTGCCAAGAAAAAAGTTCTAACAAATTTCAATTTCAAGTATACAAAATTGCAGTAGCTAAGACATGTCTTTCCCAGCGCGTGTCTTGGTCGTGCATCAGTAGTCAAGATTACACGACCATCTGAAGCATAGCAATAAACGAGTAGGATTGTGTGACATATCAGTTCACACACCTGCTGTATTTGCCAGAAGCACGATGCGCCACTGTGGTATATGATCCAACGACAACACCTAAGACTGCAAGACAGTGCGATTCGCTAGGCTTGCTTGGTACGTTTATGCATGGTGCCATATCGACACTCAGCACAGGGCCGGCAATCATCTGAGATCGCATACAGCAGAAATTGGAATAAAATCTGCGATCTTTGCAGCTTCTTGCACGTGTTAAATGGTAAAAAATGCACGGGGCAACTTGGCAAGTGGTGCCCCGGGCAATGTTATTCGAGCCAGCCGATAATAACCTGCTTGGCCATTCGGCTACGTGCCCCTACTCGGATGCAAAGATGACGGCGAGCGACTTCCCGCCCACACGAGCCGTTTTGAAGTCCTCGCGCAATTGAATGAAGCGCAACGCGTCCTTGTGGCTCATGCGGAGGCTGCCGTCCACGACCCCCAGCAGGCTTGCGGGCGAGATGATGAGGATGGAGACCATCGCCTTCAGCTCGCCCTCCAGCGCGTCGTCCTGCAGCCCGGCGCCGAGGCCCGCCACCGCGCCAACGTACTCGCTCACGTCGTGTTTAAGTCGCAGCGCGCCAGTCTGGGAGAAGGTGAAGCGCATCAGGTGGGCCAGCAGCACGCTGTGCGCGCGCTGCGCCATCTGGGGCGGCAGCAAAGGGCGGGAAGGGGGAGGGGGCAAGCAAGCCACCTCCTCAGCACCATGATGCTTGACCACGGAAAAAGGCCACTCAGTGCACCGCCAGGTAGCAGGGGGGACCGCGCCAAGCCCTGGGACACTGATACAAGTCGAGTATGCTACTGGCACGGTGGCAGCATGTGCCTCACAGGGCGGCATAAAATACCGCTTTATGATCAGCTATAGTGCAGACATTTATTATCACTAGCTTGTAGGTGGCAATCAATTTGAAACGGCGGTGCATGGCCATGTCTAAATTTGCCACCCTTCTGGCGTTTTATAATTGTATATATTCCGCTATTTACATTCTTCTGTTATTCTTATTGTAGTCTCTGCCGTACATTGTATATCAATACATACCGTTTACCGGTACGGCACCGCAAGATAGCGTAGGATACGATAACAATAACGGTAGGATAAGGATTCCTGCTGGTACGAGTACGTCCGTACTCGGTTATAACGCGTAGCGATTGACAGTGGTCGCTATCTAATTTGAAAGAATGCATGTAACATTTCCTGAGTAATTGAGCAACACGAAGTTAAATAGTGTACCAAGTGCTATCCGACATTGATTCGCAATACGACAGATGTATCTGTCGAATTTCTTTCAAGAAAAGTCAAAATTACATGCCCCATAACATCAGCCAATGGCAGCTTGGTCCACAGTGGTCAATCAACACAGCATCAACAACACTCTCGCTCTCATGCGCCAGCAGCGCAGCATGGGTTCGCGGCGTGTCGCATGTGAAGGGCCGTTGGTTGGGCGCACTCACCTCAGCCTTGAAGGCCTGCAGGTTGGCGCCGCTCAGCGTTTCGTGCGCTGCGCGCAGCGCCGCCTTGAGCATCGCCACCGTGATAAGGCACGCCGGCGTCGGCGTCTCCATCATCATGTCCGTCTCCGGAGGCAGGAACTCGGACCGCTTCTGCTCTGCCCGCAAGAGGGTGTCCAGCTGGCGAGGACGAGGGGTGCGACAACCGGGGGACATGGATACCTGTGAGCGATTTATACCCCCTCCCCCTCAACACGCAGTTTTGACATGGCTAGAGCGACTAACGGCGATCTCTCATTTGACTTGTGGGTGTGGCACGTATAAATTCAATATACCTATTTATACTATATATATATGTATATACATATCCGCATGAACGAAATGTATAGATTCGATGTGTGCTGCTCGACATGTGCTGGGGTCACACATGTATTTGGCACACAATTCATCCGATGCAACCTGATTTCCATGACTCCATCCTTATTTAAAGGCAGTGATATGAATGCTCAACCATTCAATTCGGCCTGGCTCGATTCGTTCTCTGGCAAAACACTCGTAATCCGGTGTAAAGACGGTATCGGGGCGTCATCGTAACGATAATTCGTCGCCAATGTATCACGTTGAGCACCAGTACGCCGGCACGAGTACCCATACCCGGTACCATGTATACCTTTGCACACAAATCATCCAATGCAAGCATATTTCCATGACACTGTCTTTGTTCAAAGCCAGTGATATAAGTGCTCAACCATTACTGCGGGGCGAGCCTGCCTGCGGTTGAGCCCACCGGAAGACGGAGCCGCCCTTACCTGCTGGAAGAAGGCGGTGAGGGCGCCGCCCAGGGTGCGCACTACCGCTGATTGCGCAGCCTTCAGGAAGGCGGCGAGCCCCGCGACGCACTCCGTCTCCTCGTTGCGGAGGCCTGCGACGTGCGGCGCCACCACCTGCTGGTAGTGCACCTGCAGCTGCACCACCACGTCGCCCGCCGTCTGCACCGCCGCGAGCACCTGCCACACCTGCAAGACGTGGGCCCAAATGAAGGGAGAAAGGGGGGGGGGGGGGGGGGAGCTGTGAAATCTTACTCTTCTTGGATTTAGAGCGTCTGCGTGGGTGGTGCGGTGCGTGGCGGGGAGAGTGCCCCGCACATCCGCACGTTGTGGTGGAGGGCCTGTGACACCGCATTGGCCTACGACGACCCTGCTGAAATATGTAAGCAAGGGCTGTGCGTCGGAACTCCTAAGCTGCGCTGTGCGGCTCGATCAAGCCGGCTTAATCAGTGACCCTCACAATGCACGTGAGTTCAGGGGGTAACGCAGGTGTCCCAAGTCGCGCCAAACTTCAGCGCTTGAACGCAACTTCTTGACTTCAGCTTAATACCGCAACGAAGCGTTAAGCCATGTACACCTGTTATGACCGGGAAGCTTGGGAAAATCTACCCATGCCGGGAGGAGTGGACGAAAGTTCTACTCGTGAGTCAGCCGCATAAGGGCGATTCCACTGTTGCCAGTCCTGTTCCGGAGGCGGAAAAACAGGGCGCTTCCCTATCCCGCACGGCTTGACTATTGTTCCGATCTGACGCGGAACTGAAGTTTCCACCACGCGTCGGCGCAATCAACTTCGGATAAGTTAAGCCAGGCAAAATTGATATAATGGACGTGCGCACAACTCCGGTCCAAACATGGCACACAGGCCTTTGCGGTGACACCCTAATGGGGCCGGGCGGTGTTAGAAGCTAGGCCCTCCCGTCAATTATCTAGGGGCGTCTCCCCTTCCACATCACACTACTAAACACGGTTATACACTGTCACATATCTCTAAGTGTATGACCGCGATGTAAGTGTACAAGTGCGTCACCGCGATGTAAGCATGGCGATGTATACTGCGCCGGGAGTTGCGCCTGGGCTACAGGATTCTAGCCCCCACTTTAGGGTCAAAAGCGCCTGGTTTCATATCGGTGTGGCTGTGGCACGACATGCGGGCATATTGCTGGCTTTAGCAGGTAGGGGCGGGGTTGTTGAGAATGGTATCGGGTGAACATCGCCCGGAGCGGACATCAACGGACATTAACATAATCGGCGGAAACTGGCCAGCAGTGTCGACGCTCGGCCGTGGCTGGGTACCGGCCATAAGGCAGAAAGTACTTGGGTGAGCGCCACCGGCCGGGAGTTTGTCACAAAAATCCTGTGGGAACTCATGCCAGGGAGGGGTTGGGGGGGGGGGGGGGGGGGCGGGAGGGGCGCTCACCCCCTTCTTCACAGCCTCATCCGCTGCACGTGCCAACTTGGAGCGGTCCCCAACCTGGACGGAGCCGCTTCGGGGCGCCCCGGTCATGCAGCCGGCGGTGCACCCGTCTGCCGCGATCTGGAGCCCCTTTATCAAGTGCCTGCCGGCGGGGAAGGTGTGTGTGTGTGTGTGGGGGGGGGGGGGGGGGGGGGCGGGCACGCCACGAGGAGGCTCACCCCGGCAGCGCTCAATTGCGGATTGGGAAGAGCGGTGCTCCGAGTCACACGCGCTGTAACATCCAGCTAAGCCGATACCATGCCACGGGCGGATGGAGAGCGGCGACACGCCAGAGCGAGTTGCTGTGAGGGAACATCTGTTCACATCGGGGGGCTTATTAACTGGGAGACCCCAAGAAGCCGTGGGCGGCCACCCCTAAACACTTGTACCAGAGGAGGAGACCCCCATGGCCGAGTCTAAGCTTCGCACACCTGGGCGAATTCCGGCATTAAACTCCAGGCACACGCGCCGAAGTATGAAATATATATGTACCACGAAATTGGGTTCGCGGGTCGCCAAAAATAGGGATTGCTTTGCTTTGCCTTTCAGAGATTTTTTGCTGTGTTTGTGGCGTATTTTGACGGATGCCCAGATCAAGATTCAGAAGGGGGCCAAAACAATATTTCATAGCGAGCCCAAAGCGTGGTTACCGGTGACCTGGTCGGCTTCGCACCTTATTGTAGTGAAGTGAAGTGCACACTGTGGCACTGGGCGGGCGGCGAGGCAGGCGGCGTGGGGGTCACCTGGCAACCTGCTCCAGCATGCAGCCGGTGTTACCGGCCGACTGGCTTGAGGCATGGAAGAGCGCGCGCACCGCCGCCGCCCGCCGCGACTCGCCGCTCAGCTGCACGCAGCGCTGCACCGCGCCGCGGCTCCAGTCCATCATGCGCTCCATCGCGCCGAGGCTCAGCGGCTGCGCGTCGATCTGCGGGCCCGCCGAGGAGAAACCACCATGCAGCCACTTAATCGGAGATGCTGCCGAGGAACTGAGTTTGCACCCCCTGCTACCAAGCCGTACTTTATATTTGGGAAAGAAGATATGCCGAGAGAAAAGTAGAAATAATGCATTGCCCCAAGAGTAGCAGTGTCGCAAACTACACCATTTTCTATCCATGTTTACGGGTGCCAACTTGGGACAAGAACATCCGATTAGGAACCTGCCGTACCTGTCAGAGGTCAAATGTAGACGAAACTATGTGATTTACTACAGCAAATGTTCCCATAGGTCGTGTGCAAGCCCTATAATACGGGTTCTAGGGCCCTGAACCCCCTAGAACACGAATGCATCGGCACCCGTAGTCCCTTCATAAACTATTAACGACGCAGGACAGAGTTGCACCATCGCTCCGAAACCAAAAAAACGCCTCTCTTGGAGCATTCAGGCATATCAATGATCGTATTATGGTCGCCCTGCTGTCGGCATCATTTGTCGGTGCGCAATTCGTCTAACTTGTGAGCCAGTTCTGCAAAGCGACATTAATCACAGTGACCTCCGGATATTCTACAGCAGTACTGAAGCTGAGTTGGTTTCGGAGCACTGCAGATTTCCATTGTGCAGCGTCCACGCATGACGGGCATACAGACACACATATGTATATATAGAGTGCCTCCTGCCCAGTTTGCACTGGCATCTGGTAAGTGATTCGCGCCCTGGCATGCCCCCCCCCCCCCCCCCCCCACCCCCACCAAAGCCCCTCATGCTTGGTATGGTCAGCAGGGTGCAGAGGGCTACCACCCAGCCACCCAACTCCTTGCCGGCACAAACCTATCCCCAGTTTGAAAGGCACTGCGGTGGCAAACACACACGAAAGGAACGGGGTGGGGCTCCCACACACCCGGTGCTGTGTATAGAGCTGCTGCAGCAGCTGCATCTCTGGCTTGGGATACTCCTTCAGGTAGCCGGAGTACAGCGCCTGCGCCTGCGTCACCACCTCCTGCCCGCACGCCGCCTCCAAGCTGGCTGCCAGCTCCATCGTGCGCTGGTACGTCTGCGTCAGAACGCTGCACGACATAGGAATCGTTCATTGGGTGCAGGGAGCAGGCGCATAGGGGGGAGAGGGGGGGGGGGGATTGTTTTGTCGACAATGGAGGCAACGGCGATGGTGTGAGCGGGGGGGGGGGGGGGGGGGTTACCGCAGGTAGTCCTGCAGCCGCTCGGCCTCGCTATCGTACGCGCATTGCTTCACCGACGCCAGCGTCTTCTCCAGCGCCAGCCCCACCCGCTGCTCAATCACCCGCTGAATGAGCGTCTCTACCGCCTGAGGGCCGCGCAGGTGAGCTCAGCAGCATCAAAGTCGGCTGACCCAGCACACCCAGCCGCTTCAGGGTGGCGACTGCGAGGGGGGGGGGGGGGGGGGGGGCGCACCAGCAGGCCCGAGGGGAACACGCTCTCCATGACCACAACCTCCTCCTTCACCGTGGACAGCACCTCCTTGAAAAGCTCCGCCAGCTGTAGGGCCATGTCGCCCTTGCCGTCCTCGCCCCAGGCCATTACCTTCATGTCCATGAACATTGGCAGCTGGGAGATGTACCTCTGCGTGGGAGGAGCAGGAAGTGGAGGTGGCGGGGGGGGGGGGGGGGGGGGGGGGGCAAAATGAGTTCCTGACATAGCTCCCTGTTGCTCTCCTGTGATCGCAGGCGTCTATGGGCGATGGTGTCTATTGCTGCCATGGTATCTCTTGGCGTCGTGGGTGCCCAGGCCATTCAGATGGATTTGCAGGCCACGAATACAAGAGAATGTTTACACCACCAGTTCCATGCTATGTTCGTGATGTATTCCAATAAACATCCAGATGATGAAACATTTTTCCTTCGCTGCGAGGGGTCAAGACGACAGTGTATAGCAACCCCAAGGCGAAATTAGTTTGGGTAGGTGCTCCATGGTATTGATGCTGTATGGCGTTGCTGCCTGCGGCTGCCCGTAGGCGAGCTGGTATGCGTTGCCGCCATGGTGGCACATTTGCCCCCCCTTTGCTGTGTGCACAATCACGAGGCTGGGGGGTGGGGGAAGGCGCCCCCCCCCCCCCCCCCTCCCCTCCGCCAGGGTCCTCACATATAGATGGGATTCATGCAGCAAAAAAGGGAGGATGGGGAAGGGGGGGGGGGGGGGGGGGTGAAAGGGCACGCAGCATACATTAATGAGCACCGTCTCCCGGTTGAACTCCGCCATTATCTTTGCGCACTCCTGCATAGCCTGCATGCTGCGCCGCCCCAGCGCGGCGTCAAAGCGGCTCACCACGCGGTTCTCCAGCATGTTGCAGTACTGCTGCAGCCGCGCCACGGCGTACTCGAGCGAGCCGCGCGGTGCACCTGAGGGGGGAGCCGGCGGGTCCGGGGCCCCTGCCGCCAGGGAGATAGTGAAACATGTCAGGGCCGCGCGCCGCCGCACCCGTCACACGCAGCGCCTCGATGACATCGGCAGAACACGTGCAATGCGTCACGGCTATTCTGCACTGCTGTGAAACGCTTTGTGGCATCCTGGTGGGGTGTAAGAGTGGGCGCACTGGCATCCAGGCCCACAGAGCTGGCTCCTTGTGTTTGAGGGGCGGGGCGAGGGGCGGGGCAAGGGGTGGTGGTGGTGGCAATGGCGGTGTGGGAGGGGAGGGGGCTGCGCACCGCTGCTGCCTGCCTGCCCCTGCTCGATGGCGACCCGATGCTTGGCGGACGTTACCTCATCCGCCACAAGTAGCAGCTTCGTGGCGGCGCCCTGCAATTCAAATCGGTGTCGGTACCCGAGGAGAGGGAGATGTTTGGGGGGGGGGGGGGGGGGGGGGGGGGGGGGCGGGGATAGACTTGCGGCCAGGATGAGTGGGGATGCAGCTCCCCACCACCCCGCTCACCCCCCCCTTGATGGCGTTGGCTGTGGGCACGTGAGAGGGGCGCGAAGTACGCGTGAGAGGGAGGGCGCCCCACCGCCGCCTCTGCCAGCATGTCAGGGTCGCGAAAGAGCGGGGGAAGCGTCTCAAAGTCTTCGCCGCAGGTGCTGAAGTGCTGCATGAAGTCGATGATCTCCAGCGCCTCAATCGCGATCTGCCGCCGCGTCTCAGCGTTCTGCGGGCAAATACCGATATACTGGGGGCTCAGGCTGCGTGGACACCGAAAGCGGATGGTGTTGCAGAGGAAGGGGGAGGGTGCGTACGTGCAGGCGCTCCCCTATATGTGTGGCGGTGCGGCTGATGCGCCCAATGCTGCTCTCGAGGCTGCTGAACTGCTTGTTCAGTTTGCCCAGGTTGGCCTGCAGCTCCTGCGCCCTCTCCTGAGGAGGCAGCAGGGGGCAGAAGCCGGGACGGTAGTGAGCCCCTGCTTGCCTGGTGTCCGCATTGGCAGCCACCAATCTGCTGCAGGCGCGGCATGTCACCTGCGTGAGTGCCTCCTCCTCTGCCAAGTCGCGATGCAGCTCCTCCAGGCTGGTATTCAGCCCGCCCGATAGCTCCCCTAGGTGAGCCCTCAGCCTGCGCTAGGTTCAGCGTGTCCACTCAGTGGCCCCCCATTCAAGCTCTCGGCATGAAAATTAAAGGAAGGAGGGGAGCGGGGGAGGACGGCTGGACGGTAGGGGGCTCCCACCAGCGGAAGCGCCCCAGCAGCTCCGCAGCGCACTCCCGGCTCCGTGCACACGCCTGCGCGTTGTCCTCCGCTGTGCGCTGCGCCGGCTGCCCCCCACCGACACCGCCCAGCTCGGCCGGCGTCAGCACCCCCTTGACCGCGCGCTGCAGCAGCCGCTCCGCGCCGTTGGCTTCCTCTTTGAACCAGCTCAGCTCGGGCAGCTGCACGCCGCCCCGCTCGGCGGCCATGCTGCTGCCCAGAACGCCCCGCCCGGCGCCACCTACAGCCCAGCCACCCCCAAGGCAGCCCCTGCCGCCGGCTGGCCGCCCATGGCTGGCCTGATAGGGCCCTTGCAGCAGGCCTGCAGGCAGAGCAGCCCCTTGGCGAGGAGCTAAACCGGTCAACGGCGCGGGCGGTCGAGAGCTGCCGCGAGGGTGGACGAAGGGGGGGGGGGGGGGGGGTGATCAGCACGCGTGTGTGAGCTTGACGCGTGTGAGCTTGACGTCGCAGGGGGCGGAATCTGATCTGGGAAGCCCGAAGACAGCTGCTGCCGTGCACGTGGAGCTGTGGCCGGCGTGCAGTGCTACTATACCCGTATGTGTGTGGATGTTGACATCTTCGACGCGGCGACAAATGGGATCAGCACAGCGCACCGCGCCGATACGGCGGCAGCCTCAGTACGGGTACTGGCGGTAGCGACGATCGAGCAGTGCGCGCGGTTGGGCAGGCGCGCGGGCGGCCAGCGACCTGCCGGCTCAAATAAAGTAGCCAAGTGACGACACACATAGTCGCTAATATACCGGTTATTTGATGGCAGCATTAACACTGAATGCTGTCAGGGATAAGGATTAGTACTGAAGCCGATATTTACGAGGGGTTATTAAGTGGGTGAATATCTGGCACACAAGCTGGCGATTATTTATTATTTTTTCTTGTCCGGCCAATTATTGCTGCCCTGCTGGTGCGAGTACATATACTTTTTCCGTGTAATTAAATCAATGGGTATAGTGTAGCGTAGCGGACTACCGGCGGACGTACTTACATGAGCTAGCAGCAGAAGGCGATATCGGAAATCACCGGCGGACGTACTCATACACCAGGGTTGTAGATATGTATATATAGTTGGATGTGGGGCGGTCTTTATGTCAAATACCTATCACAGAGACGCATAGTTAAGTTGTGCGCCTGTTGGCAAACCGCCAGAACTGTGGCGTAGCTATGAGGCGCGTGTTAGCTTAAGAATATTCCACACATGAGGCACAAGCATAAGTATGACATGAATGGTGCCTAAATATGCCACAATTTGTATACGGGACTGTAGGGTTTTTGAGTGTATAATAGTACATGATAAGATAGATAGTATTATTTTACTGGTTACGTGCATAAGAACTGATGCCCGGGCATCACTAAGTAGTGGGCATGGCAGGATATGGCACCAGCAAATATATGTATTACCTTGTTGCACACTTTCTATCAGGATATATAGTACGCCTGATCAAATTATATGCATGTACAAATATACATATATATAAATACACACCGTAATATCCACACACATGATTACACACACACACACACACACACACACACACACACACACACACACACACACACACGGAGTGCCATGATGAAGGGCAAACTAGCAGAGACATGCGAAAACATGTGACATATGAGGCAATAAGCGACGATACATGCTTGCTGGCTTCTATTGTTTTGTAACCCATCTAGCATCACTGTATTAACACATATTGAAATCAATGCCAACGTTCCGCCAATGCACCTATTTCAATTTTCTGTCAGCATGGACGAGTCAAACTAGCCAAACGAGTAATATTTTACGAAGTAGCCACGCCGTAGTAAGAATTACTATCCAAGCGACCAGAAAATGACTATCTACATGGTAGCAGCGCGCGATGCCACACCTGCCCCCACGGATCTCTCGATTGGCGGACGCTGAGTGGCGGCATCACACTTTGTCACAGGCCGTCCTCAGTAGCAACTGAACTCGGCTGCCGCCATTCCCGCGCGCCCCCAACGGTGTCACCCGCAACAATCTCAACACCAGCGAGGGGACGCACATGCGAACGATTAACGATATACATCCGTTGTCACACTAATGAAAGGGGATAAGTGGGAGTGGTCGTCAGTCCACTCTGTGTTATGTTACATGGCATAACATAACACACCCATGCTGCTCCTTATTTAAGCTTCTGGCTTAGCCCATGACATAGCTTCATGACATAGCCCTGGACTTACGCATAACCCTGGTACTAACCGTACCTACATGTAATATAAGGATTAGTAGCCCACGACCGTACATGCATGTAATATAAGGATTAGTCGCCCACCACCCACCGCCTACTACCGGTATAGTAACCGTAGAAAAATCATCTGTTCGCGAACTACCCAGCAAACTGATTCTCCACATACTTAAACCCCAAATTATCCCAGTGCCTCAGTGCCCAGAGATTCCGTATTTGTGCGGCCCATCGTTCATGATTAGGCGTCATTTGATCAACCGCAGGGGAATTTCCAAAGTAGAACCTGTGTCACACTGACTGACTAACCCCCCAACCCCCTGCCCACCTTGTTTGATATTATGTTCGAGACACCTTCCTTACACATCTCGGATGATGAAGCCCGCCATATATAGACTGTATGTATTATAGAGCGCGAGAAATCCGCAATTTATATCGTGCTAATATTTTGCCGGATGTTTATGGGACCAAACGATGGTAAAATGACAATTATCTAAATTGATTGGATTTGGAGAGAAACAAAGCAAGGTGCGCACCCCGAGCGTCGGCAACGAGGGACGGATGCTGAGCGGTACTGCTGGATTTCTTCCTGAGCGCGGGCCATCTGACTAGGCACGATGCGCGCAATCAGTGAGGAGCGAAGTCATGCCGGCCTGCATATGGTTCTGAAACTCTTTCTGTAATCCGGAAAACAGCAGCAGCAGATACATTTACGTACACTTCTACACCACTGTGCAATGAGGCATGTATGCTACAATGTCCCGATGACAAGCCGCAAATAATAATAATCCATGTTTCGAGATCTATTGATGTTCTATACACGTGCATGTGCCTATTTTTCCCTACTGCCCTATAGCATGCATTTTGTTGACAGCAATAATATTACATACATGTACCCCCCCCCTTCTACAAAGAATCCCCCCAATGCTCAGTAGCGTGCAGTGCTTGTTCATGCTGACTTGATGCTGCAGCACTATCATGCAGAGGTAGCACTCTTGTGAACTCAGCCCTCAGCTGCAGCAACCAGTGCAAGCTTCCAATTCTCACCAGACAGAGAGGCTGCCTTGATTCTGAGGTGTTGATCACACAACTGACAGCAAGCCTTGGAGGATTGCCGGTCTTTCAGCAACATCCTAAGAGCACCAGCACAGCGAGACAACTGCCGCTGGATCTTGTCACAGTGGCCTGCATGGTTTGACTGGCGACGTCTAGACCAGAGCAATGGAGCCAGCATGTCGTCACTCGGATGCTTCAGGCCCTTGTGAGAACGCCATCAGGAGGTCTGATAGGTTGTGCTGATGTGCAGTGTTCCCTGCACCGACTTCAGAGTCAGACTTGTCATCGGAGGAGCCACTGCTGGCCTCGTCGCTGCTCCCTGCGTCAGAGACACTACCGGAGGGGGTAGCCGCTCTGCCCTCGCGCGCTGCCACGCCGCTGTCCTCAGAGGAGGAGGAGTCACTGGTCTCCATGGTGGATCCACCCTGTGAGCCCGATCCGCTGTCTGAGCCGCTGTCGTCAGACGAGTTACTGTTTCCAGAGGCAGAGTCATCGTCTGAGGAAGATGCCTGCATTGGCGCAGGTGCGCTCTGCACACCCTGCTCTCCCGACTCGTGTGATGCAGACCCATCGCTGCTGCTCCTTGACGGGCTGTCCTCCTCATCCTCCTCAGACGTGCTCGAGGTGGGCTCAGCACTGCTGCTGGGGGCGTGAGCCGGGGCCGGCGCCGGGGCCGGAACCAGCTCTTCGTCTCCAGATTCAGACGAATTAGACTCGGCATCACTGCTGCCAGAGGAGTCGTTGTCCTCGTCCTGCCGCATCGGAGACTCGCTTGACTCTCTCTGGCTGCCAGTATCTGAATCGCTGTCCTCGACCTCACTCTCCTGTTCCCCGCCCCCCTCCTCCTCGTCTAGCACGGGGTTGGCGCCCTCTGCCTCCTCATCGCTGTCTTGGCGCTGCTCCGCCGCCCCGCCACGCTGAGAGTCACTGTGCTCGGATTCATCGCCGCTGGAATCACTCGCATCCACCTCCTCGGACTCACTTGCCTCCTCTGTGTCCTGCCCCTCGCGTGCTGCTAAGGCCACACCAGGCGCCGATGCCTCATCCATCTCTTCGTTTGATACAGCCTCCTCCCCTCCCTCTTCTTCCTCTTCTTCCCCGCCCTCAGCCTCACTCGCGTCCTCGCCGTCCTCCTCCTCAGCCTCGCTCACCTCCTCTTCGTCCTGGCCAACCTCAGATGCTGGAGATGCTGATGCCTCACGCATATCTTCATCGGATGCTGCATCCGCATCCTCCCCCTCCGCCTCTTCGCCCTCCACCTCCACCTCTTCATCTTCCTCCTCTTCATCTTCCTCCTCTTCATCTGACTCTGGTGCCTCCCCGGCAGCCGGATTGGTATCTGCTGGGGCTGATGTGCCGCCTGAGCCCGAGGCAGGAGCTTGCGCAGAGTCTACCACTCCAGGAGTGCCAGGCGGGTCATCATCGTCCGGTGCGTCCTCGAGTTCAGCCTTGAGGTGTGTGATGTCGCACTCGTGCATGACTGTGGGGCCCCAAAAGCAACGGGAACGTCAAGCCGGTGCTTCATGCAGGTGAAAATACCGCCAAGCAGAGGACGTACACACATTTGCAGAGAGGACCCGGGAGGGGGGCTGACATGTGACCGAGTAGCTGTGGGGGATCCAAAAATATGTTCCTTTCCTGGCTCCCCTGGCATCTCCAAACAACCTGATGCCGACAAGGGGGCCGGTGTTGAAATTCTTCTGGCATTCCAAGGCGATGTGGTCTGTGGGGGTAAAGAGATGGGGGGGGGGGGGGGGGGGGGGGGGCACGTATGGGGCGTTAGACACATGCGTTTTAGTCAAGGCTGCGGCGTGTGGCTGCAACGAGGAATGACGCCTGTGTTGGGGCGCACCAAGGAGCTGCCGCACGGTCCACCGATGAACATCCTCCAAGGAGACAAGCAGGCAGAAATTGCCCTTGTTGCTGAGAACCCACATGAAGACACAGGGCTCCTTAGGGGGGCGGACTGGAGAGAGCGGCCGAACACGCCGCTTGGTAGTACGAGGAGGCTCTTGAGTGGCGGCGCTTGTGGGAGCGTTGGCATCCCCAGGAGTTGTGGCGCTCGCGGGAGTCCCAGCAGCGCTGCCAGGCTGTATGGACGCCATGATTGCGATCGTGCAGACAGCATCAGTACGCGCAATCAGGCGCAATGCACTTTATATATGAGCAATAACAAAGAACCAACTCCAGAAAATGTGGGAGCAAGTCAACACATGCTATGCAACAATGCTGCACCCCAAAGCCCATCCTCCTCCGTCTGCTTCTGCCTGTTAGCCCTTGTAGGATATATTGACGTATTCAGGCGCACATCGAGGCATGCTATGCCGGCCCTATGAATGTGCACTGGGCAGCCGGAGGTACGGTAGTGTGCTGGGCACATGCTTGTCCATCAGGCAGCTCGATGGCAAATTTCAGCCACGGACCTGTTGGGAGGCTGCACGGGTTCCGCGCCGCCCGCGTCCATGCTTGACACGAGCCATGGCTTATGCCGGCCTTGTATTCTGCGTGTGCGGACAGTTAATTGTCAGGAGGCGGTGTCCTCGCCGTGCGGGGGACGGAGCCCGGCGGTCCGCAACCTTACCCCGCTGGCCAAACCCTTGCAGCGGATCGGTACTACCGAGGCAGTCGAGGGAGGAGCCGCGCCCAAACGGTATTCCCTCCACCTCCACACAGCCGGGGGATGAGTGCGCGCTGAAACGCAGGCACTGCTTAACCGAGGAAGTTCAAGGAACCAGCGGCCCCGGAGGGACGGCGCCGGGGCGGGGGGGGGGGGGGGGGGGGGGGGGGTGGTAGCGCGACGCGACGCGAGTACGAGTATTGCGAGTTATGGTATCCGCAACTCTGGCGCCGTTCACGGGTAGCTACGACTGAGGGGTTACTGCGCCCACATGGCCGCGGGAATGAGCCCCCTTTCGAGCAGCAGAGCGCTGCACAGGGACACAACTAGGCCAACCTTGATGCGTAGAGACCCGCGTTTCTGCACTGGGCTGAGCAGCCAGAGAGGTACAGGGGTAGGAAAATATGGCGGCCGTGGGCAAGACCACCACCCGCCGATTGTGTGTATTGCTAGCTTGCCCCGCTGCTGCTGCTCTGGCGGCGCCGGCCCCACGAGACTGCCGCGAATTTAGCCCTGTACCGGCAGCGACTACAATAGGTAGTACTTTGCCTTCACACAACTGTACCCCGCCGAAAAAGATGTGAACGCTATTTACAAAGAAGAAGCGCCGTTTTATGGCTACGAAGGCTCACGTACGGCGCGCAAGGGGGGGGGGGGGGGGGTGGAGCTTGCAAGGCGGAAACGGGAAACGGGAGAGCGCTGCCGAAGGAAGCGAGCTGGAGCATAAAAGGCGAGCTGGTAATGGTTGTCCCAAGTAGCTCCGCAACCGGGAACGCATGGCTCACGTGCGATGGTGCAGCCCGTGCGTACTGAAACCTAGTGGTGCCGGGAACTTATCTGGTTGAAACCATCAACATACCGTACGGGCTACACTAAGACAGCTGACATTGTTGGGAAACCCCATAAACAGGTTAATAAGATAATTTCAAACATGCAATCGAGTCAGGTTTGCCAGTTAGGCGCGCGGAAGTTATCTTCCGTGAACAAAACCTCCTACACGCGGTTTGTTAATGATTACGATCGTGGGCAGGCGGCAGTCGTGCCGACCAGGCGAATAAGGCGGAGGATGTCTTGGTTTGTAGGGGTCTCGCGCCGAGAGGACATGCATGGACCTCGATCGAGCAGGTGCATGCGTAGAGCAGAGCGGATCGGAGACGTTGGCGCCGGCGAACTTCGGGGCGAGAAAAGGCCGGGCGCGTTGCAAAATTAGAAGGTGCCTTCTCCCAAGGCTCCGTACGTGCAGCAATTGCAGCGCACCATGGCGGCGCCCGGCAGGAACCGAAAGTGCAGATTAGCAGAAGCGGGTAGGCTGGCGAGTGCCCACCAGAGCGGCACGATGAATACGCGGGCTGCGCTTGTTGGCGCGCGAGCGCCCCACGTACAACCATGTGGAGTATGATGACCGGCGTTTGCCGGCCTAGGAGGATTACATTTAGATGCTGTGTTTTGGGGCTCACACAGCCACTCTCTTTGTGGTTCTCGACGTGCTGCTACGCTTCGTTCCAACTGCTAATCATGACGTCACCCCTTCCCTTGCGCGTAATTCTCGCAACTACACCCAGGCCACCGACAAGGCGTTCCGTTTCCTATTGGCCTTCCCGCGAAGGCTCAACGAGATCGAGCATGTGCAGGGTGACCATGGGGTAGTGGACGTTCTGAGGGCTCAGCATTTTCAGCGCGCAGCGGAGGATGTGGGCTCTGCAGTTTTCGGCGACCTAATATGCGCACCTACGAGCGCCGGGTCTTCGAGGTGACAGTCGCTAGCGACACCAAGGCCACCGCCACTGCTCGTGTGGCGGCTACGCTCATATGTCGCGGGCGTGGCGGCAAACCTGGGCGTGGCCGCGAAGCTGAGCATGAGTGATGGCGAGGGGCTCCTGGCGCTTTGCTAGGCCGCCACCTTGCGATGCTGACCGCCGCACGGCTTTCCCTGACAGCTCAACGACGGGATGAGCAGCGCCGCGTTTCCGGACCGGACCCCCCCTAACCCTACAGACTTCATTTAGACCTTCCTCAGTACGGTGCGTCTTACAGCCACAGCCGAGTGCGGCTCAACCGTCCGCACACTTGCACCTGACAATGTCACATCCCGCCTCCCGTACCATACATTTCGTCACTGTGTCCGTCACTCCGTCGGTAGTTACTCTACGGGTTACAACTGGTTCGCAACGACCCTCGTCATGCGCACGCGCGTACACGTTGAGCGCGAGACAAGCGCTACGGGAGTGACGGGCGTCCGGGGCGGCCCGCCAACCTGAACATTGCCCCGCAAACCCGTAATGGTGCCCAAACTAAGCTGTGCAACAGCTAGCGTAGTCCAATTGCCGGCAATTCAGTGGACGCAGTCGAATGTTTTGCCGGGATATGGCCACGCCCCATGTTACCACGTCGGTCAAGCGTCGCACTTACGTGATTGACGATCGCGAAGCCCTCGACCCCTTGGCGGCTTCGCTCCGGACCCGTCTACATTAGGTATTCGGTTCGGACGACTACATGGGGCAGCGCGCACTCGACCTCCTCTATCTCCAGCTCCCTCACCGCCCATACTCTACGGAGTTACTCTAGCAAGCTGGCTCATTTCGCCGAGTTCTGCCACGACTCGAAGAACATCAGCCCGTTGGAGGCAAGTACTGCGACCGTCATTGGGTACGTCGCTTGGATATCGGTGAGCGGGGTCACATTCGGGTCCAGTCGTTGTAACCCTACATGTCGGCAATCAACATGTTCTACGAACTGCGCCACATCGACCTCATCGCTAATGACAGCCTACACCTCACCGCCGCTCGGCGTGGCCTGCTACTCAGGCAACGCGGCCTAGAGGCTGTCGCTTTGCGCGTCGCATTGCCTGCCGATGTCGCGTACTACTCCTTCGTTGAGCGTGCCGAGTTGATTGATGTTTATGCTCCTCCCCCGAGTACCATTTCGATTCCGGGGCGCTCAAATGGCCGAGCTCGTCAACTTCAAGTTCTTCGCTCGGCGGGGGCTAACTGGCGTGTCCTGCCGAGTGCCGGACGTTTACGTCGACTCCTAAAACATCACCTTGCAGGTTTCCGTGAGGAGGGCCGCGCCGGCCGGCGCGGTCCCGACGACCTACGTCCACTGCTCCTTCCCCTGTCGGCGGAGCACCCCCGCCGTAGTGTCGCCCGTCTGCTACACCACTTCATCGACAACGTCAAGTCTGCCCCCCTGGTCCGTGTTGCCTTGCGGATGGCCGAGATTAACTTCTGGGAGGTCACCCCGAGCGAGCATTCCAAGTCGTGGACTGCCGATACGATGTCGGATTGTCCCTTTGCTGCCATTCGCCTCGTTCATTGGTGCCGCGACCCCCTTGTTTGCACTTCCTGGACCTCTCACAACCTTCGTAAGGTTGCAGCCTCAGCTGCGAAATCCATCGGATTCCCACTGTCCCACATATGTCCGCCACCAGCGCGGGTGGGCTACCAACTCCGACGTCATCTATAGATGACATCGACCCCAAACGTCCTCCCTTCACCTGGCCCGTGCGTGGTTCTAATTTTGCCACTCTGCGCCCCTTCGCCACTTCCAAGTACAACAAGACTCCGCAGCAATGGCCCTCCCGGTGCCCCCTACGTGACCTGGCGCTACCCCTGCTGCGTAAAATTGCCGCTCTCGTCGTTCGCTCTTCCCTGCGGGCAAAATTAGACTCAACTTGAAATGATCTAAAACTAGTTTATGGGGTTTCCTCCTTTCCTAACCGCTTTTCCAGCTACATGTGCTGCCAAGTGGTATGGATTATAAGTTCACCCGTCGCTGCGCCCGTTCGTGTGCAGCACGCACGAGTAGACATAAAGCAGCCGCAACAGCTTCCCGTTTCGCTGTGTTACACACCGCGCCCCCTTGACTCCGTTTTGCCTCCACGATTCCACGAACCTTTGCCAATTCCGGCTCTTGTCCTTGTAAAAAGCCTGATCCCCCTTTTTGGCAGAACCAGACTCGATTGAAACCCTGCTGCTTCGGGAGCAGGGTCATATCATCGCCGCCGCGGGGCAGCAGCAGCCACCCGCCATCACCGCAAACGCCCGGCCGGGACTCGCGTCCCGGTCATCAGCGCGCTCACGTTGCTGCTACTACCGTAGGTCACCTCGGCTCGGCCGCTCCAATAATTTCTCCACTAGTACAACTTTGCTGTGTGCCGATAAAGGACCGCACAAATAAAGTCTCACCCCCGACGCAAGACGCGCCAGTAAACTGAAGTCACCCGTCTTCGGAGACCATCAGGTGCGCCGCACTGCAAGCCCCACGTCGCATCGCCGCGCCGTCGGTTAACCATCGTTGACCCCCGTTGACTTCCCGTTGACCGTGGCCCCAGCACCGCTCCCCTGCCCCGGCCTCATAGAGCTTCCCGGACCACTGCAGTAGCCCCTGACGCCGCCTTTGGCAAGGGTCACTTGCGTGGATAGCAACCTGGGCTGGCAACGCCGCTTTGGGTACCCGACACGCAGCGGCCCCTGCTTTTTTTTTGTCACCAGTTCTCAATCGGGATGGATGGGGCGGCGGTTGGCTTGCGGAGTGTAAGCACCGGCGCCGCCCACCGCAGGGAGGATGAACGATCGGCTGCAGACTGACGGACGCCGTGTCGCAGGCAGCGGTTCTCTGGCGCGGGGCGACAGCATGCCTGTGGTGGTGGATGGGGATGGGGATGCGGCGGGCCGCCCCTGCGGTGTCGGCAGCGGCCCCGTCAGCTGCTGCTGGGACGTCAACGCCGCGGAGACGCTGTTCTGGAAGAGCGTCCCTGTGCGGCTGAAGCTTGCGGGTGCCGATGACCGCACCAGGCCGCTCATTGTGCGAATTCTGCTGTGGGACAACTCGACGCGCCGCATGCCCAAGGTCCCCCCCCCCCCCCCCCCCCCCCGGCTCCCGTTGCCCACCTCCGCCTCGCTTCATCATGCGCAGCTGATCACTCGCGGCTGCGCGCAGACTCTGGGCGTCATCCTCACCAGCGAGGACAACCACTTCTTCCTGTACACCATGGAGGTGAGCGAGGAGGACTTTGCCAACCTCCGGCAGGACCAGGGCATCCTGGTCGACTTCTCCATGTTCCCCGCCGAGATCATCTCCCTGCTGGAGTGCTGCATCTCCGGCAGTTCCGCCAGCGGGCCCAGGTGCGCCACTCCCCCTTCCATGTCCGCCACCGGCCCAGCACTACCATGCCAGCAAGGGGAAGGGTGGGGCCGGGGGCAGCAGCAGCAGCAATAGCAGCAGCACCTCGGCGGGGGTGAGGTGAGGAGAGGATGGGGGGGGAGTGTACGGAGGGGGCAGCGGTGCTGTGCTTGGGGCTGATCCTCTGGGCACAGGTTTCAGGCTGTGCTGGACGCGCGGCGCGGCGACGCACAGTTCAGCATCGTGGAGACCAACCAGTTCAAGCACATCACGCACATTTCGCTCGTCTTCCGGCAGGCTTCCGACCAGACCATCAAGCAGGTGCGGCCCGCGGCGCCCCACCCCCGCTTTGGGCCTGCACGTACGTATAGATATGCATATATATGCATGTACCCTGAGATCCTTGCTACTGAGGAAAACAGGAAAAAAGAGAGAATATGGTGAAGTAACGTCAAAATGACTGGAAGATGAATGAACACCCGCTGGGAAACGCTGAAACTCCGGGCGAGAACGATACCTGGCTGAGTACCATCCCCCCCTCCCCTGTGGCCACCCCCTCCCGCCCGCACACGCTCCTGCAGTACCTGTCATCCCGGCTGCAGGAAGTGACGGGCGACGCGGGGCGGTTGTCAGAGGACAGGTCGGGGCTGCAGGCCAAGGTGTCGGAGCTGGAGGCCCGCGTGACGGAGCTGAGCGAGTTCCAGGTGCACGGGAAGCAGGTGTCGGAGAAGGCGCTGAACGAGCTGACGGCGAGCTACGAGAAGCAGCTGGTGGCGGAGCGCAATGCGCGCGTGACGGAGCTGGCGGAGGCCAACCGGCGGGCGGGGCAGGAGGCGGCGGAGCTGGCGGAGCGGCTCAACGGCGAGAAGGAGACGCTGCGGCAGCGGCTGGCGGAGGTGGAGGCGGAGAACCACGGGCTGCGCGACCAGAAGTACGCGCTGGACGCGCAGGTGTCGCAGCTGAGCGCGCAGCACGGCTCGGCGAGCGGGGAGCTGGCGGCGCTCAAGGCGGAGGTGGAGCGCCTGAAGGGCGCCAACCTGCGCGTCGACCAGGAGAAGCACGAAATGGCCAAGACCCTCAACGAGCGCAGCATTGAGCTCGCCTCGCTGCGGAGCCAGGCAATACCTTGGCCCTTCCCATATTACCCCCTTCAGTTCAGGGGTTGTGTTGCAGGAGTGTTCATTTCCAGGGTTCAAACCCTGAACCTCGATGGCCGCGCCCGCGGTGGGAGTCACTCCTTTGCTGTGCCGCGGCAGGTGGCGGACAAGGAGTCGCTGCTCAGGTCGAATGCGAGCCGCATCGCAGAGCTGGAGAAGGCGCAGGGGCTGCTGGAGGTCGCGGTGGAGGAGTACCGCGAGCAGCACCGCGGCGCGGAGCAGCGGTTCCGGGAGCAGAAGGCGGAGACGGAGAAGGGAATCCAAATCATTGAGCGCTGCAGGGTAACCGCGGCCGACCCCCTTGCCTCCGAGCCGACTCGCTCGAGCGGCTTGTCGCCGCCCGGGGCTGAGCGCCCCCCCCCCTTCCGCTGGCAGAACGAGATCACGGCCAGCAAGTCCAAGGTGAAGACGTACAAGGCGATGCTGGTCAACCAGGAGAGCCAGAAGAAGGCGGTTGAGGGCGAGTACGAGCGGCTCAAGGCGGAGCTGGCCAAGATGGCGCAGGAGCTGCAGTCTACCAAGCATGACGCCAGTGTCGCAAAGGTGCCCCCCCCCCCCCCCCCCCCCCAGCGTCATTTATGCCTTTCCTTTGCCGCTGCTTTGTCTGGCTGTGGTGCCATTTTATCACCTCCTATCTGGCCTGACCCCCCCCCCCCCCCCCCCCCCATGCCGGCCTGCAGAGCACAGTTGAGGACCAGAAACAGAAACTGGCGGAGGCACACCAGCAGATTGATTCCAACCGGAAGTTCATATCATACCTGAACACGCAGGTGCGCGCTGGGCCTCCGCAAAAGGCGGCATGTGCGGCGTGTGCGTACGCGCATCTGCTGTGACCGGGAGGGTGGGGTCAAACTCACACCATGGCCTGCCCGCGGTGATGGGTGCCATACTCAACGAGGCCCATCCTGAGCCCCCACCCTATTCTATCCATCCCCACTCGCAGTGCAACCAGGCGCAGCTGTCCGGCAGCTTCCCGCTGCAGGGCTCGAGCAGATACAACCTGCCGCTGTCCAGCGTGCCGCAGTCGCTGCCCGTGTCGACGCGACCGAAGGAGGGCGCCCCGGGCGGCGGCGGCATAGGCTACCACGGCGCCGGCGGCTACACCCGGCCCGCCGGCGCCTCTGGCGCTCCCTCCTACGCGGCGCCCTCCGTGCCCGTCTCCCTGCCCTCCACCTCCAGCTACGCCTCAGGCTCCTCCGGCGACTACAGACTCAAGCCCGCCTCCGAGTGACCTCGAGCCCCCCCCCCCCCCCCCCCCCCCCCTAATCGACCACAACCCTGGATGGGGTGAGCTCGCCATCAGGGTGGGAAGGGAGGGCACGAAACTACCTACCCAACATAGCGCTCTAGCTTCAAGTGCAATGCCAACTGAGGGCGGCCCGATGCCAGCTTTGCACTTTGTACCATGCCGCGTGGCTGCTGCCATCTCTGAAGAGTTTGTCGATGCCGTATGAGTGTAGGGCTGGAGCAAATACCCTAATGATGTTTGGGCGAGGGCGGGGAGCAAAGTACTACAATTCCAGGCCCAGGAATCACCGGCTTCAATGTGGCCCCGCGACTTTCTTTGGTTGTGAAATACTCACTGCCATCGCCCGTGGGGCACATGTGCAATTCCGCCGGTTGTCGTATCGCAGCTCCCGAAAGAGGGTGCTCACATTCCATACACCATTCTTTTGAGAGTCAGTCTGAGTCGCGATACCGGCACTTCACCGCAGTTACAACGACACTCGTCTTTCCCGGTGCTGCGAAGTGTGCGGTTGTACCTCGTACAGTGCTTACTGGAGCACGGCCCACCGATCATAACACGGGGACCCCGTGCATGCGCCCCCCCCCTCCGCATCGTCGAGGTCACCAGTGGCTGCCAACAATGGCAACCAGAAGGTGCGGCGAGCTTCTTGCGAACCACCGACCCTGCACCGGCATAGTCCTGAGCGTTCATGACAGACTGGCTTTTGGATTTCTATCGATGTCCGCGTGCCTTCGGGCGGCCCTACAAGACGGGGTGTCCCGGGATGTGCCACAGCAACAGGAATAGGGGGTGTGAGGGGGTGGGGCGGCATGGCTCCTCGGGTCGTCCACACCTGCGCTCCTCCTATTCAGTGCGCTGCTTTTTTGCCGCCGCCGCCGTGTGGTCCCGCTGCATACAGCTCTTGATTTGGCTGGCGGAGATGCCCTCGCCGCTCTCCACGCTGAAGTCGCCATCTGAGCCGCTGCCCTCGTCGCCAGAGTCGCTGCCGCTGCTCCCGGGGCCCTCGCTGTCGTCGCCCGCCTCGGGGTCAAAGTCCTCGTCGTCCGAGGAATCTTCGTCCTCTCCCTAGCGGCACAGCGGGCGAGGGCATGTGCACACCGCGGGGTAGTAAGCACCCCTTAAACAGGTGCATACCACCATGTGGTGTCACAGCCATCCCTGTCCCTTACGAGTGAGACATCCTACAGGTAGGGGCGGTAAGATTGGCAGCACCGTGACACACCGCAAAGTATAGTGTGTAACTATGTATACGCCACATTCATTTGGTATCATCACACCTCCTCGGCACATCATACCACGCGATCTCGTCCGCGACACGTCACAGCATAGGGACTACATTGTATTGAAATCCAATTGTACATGTCAGAAGCCGGTTACCGGAACTCGACCACGTGTAACAAGCTGGTGTTACCAGCAGACACATCAGTCAATGTCCGCCATTTGGCCGCATTGAGGATGGGAAAGCGGCTGCGGCATCAGTGCGGGCAAGTGGTGGGTGGGGCACCTCCTCGCCGCCGCCGTCATCGCCGCTGCCCTCCTCCCCGGAGCTCTCCGGCGCCCCGATCCGAATGCGCCTAGCGTAGCACCAGGGGCGTGCTTAGTGAGGCGCCGTGCCGACCCATTACAATTCGCTGTGCGGGGAGGGGCGCAGCGCGAGGCGGCCCCTGTGACGGCCGCACCTGTCCTGGACGTACCCTTCCAAAACGCTCAGGTGGGACCGGTCGATTTGCCCTGGGATGGCCCACACCCCAGGAGCCGCTCAGCGTGGCATCAGGCTTATGCAATCACCCGTCTGCGTCGAGGTCAACCACTCTGGCTGCAGCCCCCTGGCAGTCCCATGATATTCGGTGCGGAGGGACACGGGAGGGGGCCGAAGGGGGGGGGGGGGGGGGTCCAACCAAACTCGTGGATGCTGTCGTCCTTGCAATGCACTGTTATGTCGAACGTTGCAGAGCCACCTGAATGCACCGCCCCACCAAAGATTGCCATGGAGTGAGTAGCTTCGGGAGGCGGCAAACTCTACCCGTGGCAGTCACAAATCGAGTTTGTTACATATCGCTCAAACAATCCCGTCTCAATACCGCTCAAACATTTTCCCGTCTTGAAGTCGGAGATTCCGTGTAAAATTCGTGGTTTATCATGGTACATTTCTACATTACCATCGTTTTTCCTTCCTTGTGAGGGGTTCAAAAACCATAAATATATAAAAGCCCAATTGTTTCGACGGGGGTAGTTCAAATAGCTTACCGAGTGGGCCAACTCCATAGTGTGGATGTGGGCGCAATTAGGGGGGGGGGGGGGCGCGGGAGGGCAAAGGGGGGGGGGGGGGGGGACCTGCTGCGCGGAGAAACTCCACGGAGAGGATGTCCTGGTGCGGCAGCAGCAGTGCCGGCTGTGCTCAAACGTGCGCGAGGAGGGGCAGCGGCTGCATCAGGTCCATAGACACCGCAGCGGACACAAATCGCGGCAGAGGGGGGCGCAGCATGCGTGGGCGCTGGCCCGCCCCCCCCCCCTCGTACCTTTTCCACGAAGCACAGCGCATCAGCAAGCGGGAACAGGAAGCCATCTGTGACCTGCCGCACAGCCACACCCCAGTGCGCGCCGGGCGTCAGTGCCGGCGGAGCCATGCGCGGATACTGCCCCCTCCCCCCCCCTCCTTTCTGATGTATCGCAGATGTGCTGGGCACCCACCTTCACATTGGCTTTGATGGCCATAACCCCATCCAGCGTGCGGAACACCGCCTCGCTCGGGCTGGCGAAGAAGTCCTCGCTGTTACAGACGCCCAGCTTCCTGCGCACGAGGCACATTCGCGACACGGCGCGGCACTGCCACTGAGCGCGGGGCAGGGCATGGAAAGGCCGCGGAGGGAGGCAGCGCGCGGGGGGGCAGGCTCACCCCAGCAGCTGGCACAGCACCACAGCCTCCGCACCGGCCAGCGGCGCACCGCTGGGGTCCGCCGGGTCTGTCACGCTCACTTCCTTAGACTCCAAGGTCTACGGGGGGTCGAGCCACAGTCCGCATGTGCGCCCCGTAGCGATGTGTCAGGGAGGTCGAGACCCTGAAGCATCGCAGGTGGTGTGCGCTGGGGAGCCCCGGAGGGGCACTCTGGCAGCGCTGCTGGAGTTGCCTCCCTTTAGCGAGAGGGGCCTACCTTGAGCAGCATGGTGGTGAGCCTCTGCTTCCCGTAGATGATCTCTGACTCGCTGCCGCCGTGTGTGTGTGTGTTAAGGGGGGGGGGGGGGGGGGGGGGGGGGCGTGGGACGGCATGGCACGGCGTCAGCGGCATTGCGGAGGCGGGAGTGAAGGTGGTGGGAGAGGGAGGGTGGGGGGAACACCTTGACAGGCAGAACATCATCAGCACCGTCTGCTTTTTGTCCTTGGGCAGGGAATCCAGGATCTGCAGGGCAGCAGGGCACGGCCGCGGAAGTCAGTCTGGCGGGGCGAGGCTTTCTAGCAGTGTGCGAATGCGATGCGATGGTACGAGGCTGCACTGGTAAAGGGCGGACGGCGAGGCCGGTGGGGGGGGGGGAAGGGGGCATACCACCACTCGCTGCATGGCGCTGTAGGGCACGACCAAGCTGGACTTTGGGCCCTTGAGCACCAGCGTGTCCTCGAAGAATGCCGCGTCGAAGCGCCCCCTGGTCGCCCGGCGCAGAGGTATCTCAGCAGCGAAGGCCGGACTGCTACACCCTTATGAATCATGATCACAAGAGCGCGGAGCAACAAAGAATAAGAGTAGCCAACGCTTGTACAGGGCAGGGAACTCCCAAGCCAGCCAACAGAATAACTTGGACCCCGAAGAGAACCAAGGATGGCCCGGAAGGCAAAACAAGTCGGGATTTAGTCCGGATCACCCAGCCAAGAGACGCGCGGATTCACAAAAACACGTGCTTCAACACTCCCCCATTCCCACTCGTGCAGCTGCGACTAACATAGCTGCACCCGACGCTGCGCAGGGCTGGAAAGGCGAGCGCGCCAAACCTGGGGGAAGAGAACGACACGCTCGGCAGGACCGCGGCCGCTCCATCGAGGCTCGGAACCTCGGCAGCCGGCGCCGCGCCTCCCTTACTAGCACACAGCTCGCGCAGGACGCCGCCCAGCGCCACGACCAGCCCGGGCGGGGCGCCGGCGGCCTCCACCTCGCGCAGGAGTGCGTCCCCGCTCGGGACGGCGCCCAGCAGCGGCCGGAGGTCCGCTAACAATCCGCTATCATCGTACCGCTTGGGCGCCATCAGTCCCTCCACCGAACCGCCGCTGTGTTGCGGCCGTTGTTCTTTGCGCGCGGGTTGTCGAGCTAGGAGGCAGCTAATATGGCACCGACCGGGTAGTGACGATGCGGGCGTGTACGATGCCAGGGTGAAGGTTTCGAAGGCACACGCCGCGACAGGGAAAGAGGTGGAGGAAGAGAGAGACTCAAGGGCACAGCAAGTGGTTGAGTTGCTATCCCACCAGCGAGGAGGCATACGGTAGTAGTACCAAGATGTGACCAGGATGTAGTCCAGGATCGGGCAGGCAGGGCTGAAGATGCTGAGGACAACGGTGTCTGCGGTTTTGATTTTGAATTGCAAGTAGCAGGGAGGTGGAGAATTTGCCAAAGATGCGACTAGCTAAGATGTTGGTAGGAAAACAGGCCGACGGGCCCTTCAGTCCGCAACAAGGGAGGGTGAGTGGGCGCGCAACCTGTTAACCAGGCGCAAAGGCATAAGGTGGACTCCCGCCGCTGCCCCGGAGCGTCACATAGTAGGGCTGATCGAGGCTGGCGCGTGCGCCGCTGGTCATCGACGTTGCCTAGACATCGCGACGCTGCTAGCGGAATACGAAACGTCGGCCGTTTGCCCGGTGGAATATTCAAACCTCTTTATTACCAATATGACCATTTAAGCAGGGACGGGCCGCATTTGTCATCACGCCGCCCGTGGGCGGCGGGCAGGCTGCCGGGGGGTGCTGGCTCCACCACGGGATGCACCACTCGAAGAAATGCCAAGAAGCAACGCATGGCAAGGTTGGGTCGATGTTATTGTAGTCCAGCACGCATGCCCGCCCCTGGCTAAGCACATGTAGGGCGCAAAGGTGTCGCGTTGCAGCAGGGCTCTCGGCCGTTTTCAGGCGCGCCCTTGCGCACGACACCTGCTTCGAAGATGTGTTCATCAGAGAATGTATAGTCACTACGAATATCGCACGGATGGTGTGTATAGCGGAATGTAACTACCGAGATATGCACCCTATGTATCGCGTAGGAATTGGGCTACCTGACGAAAACGTACTATTCCAATTGGGCAGTGTATGTACTTCTTGTTGCCTCGCTCCCATGCATTGACCCGGTGGTTGATGAGAGCAAGATCATTTTGCCCTCGACGGAGCACCACCCCGTCACATTCGATCTCTATGGCGATGCACTCATGAACCTCCCGGCACTTGAAGACGCTGGCTCACTAGCGTGACTATGCAACACGATGCTATCGCAGACGTCTTTCGCCGTTTTCGCCCTACATACACCACACTTTACGTACGCGTAGTCCCTACCGCGGCGCGCGAAAACTCCCGACTACACCATCGCGTGAACCTGCACCCGAATGGACTGCATGATTCTAATCGCGTGCGGTTTCCGACCGCACATGTGTTTGAAGTATTCCATCCCGGTAGTGCCGCATTATACGCATTCCCGCCATCGGGGACTCGACAGCGCGCAGCAACCAATGCATCGGTACCGTCCACGAGATCGCCACGACGTTGATGCCCCTAGTTTGGCCATTTTCGCCGTTTTGTTGCATCCCCTGCCTTACGAATTGATTCCTGCACAATTTGTGAGGATCTAGAAGGAATCTTTCTTCTGAGATAGCCCTAGAAGTAAGTCCACAACAAATAATTGTCCTTCGGGCGTGTTAGCAGTCGGAAGGGATTCCTTATTCTGGCCACTTAGTAACGACTGGCGGATTTCCTTGTAAAAAAAGGAAAAAATTGACATGAATACACTATGAGATGTCATCTAGCTCTAGAGAATTACTCGTATTTTATCATGATGTTAAAGAAGGGCAATCGTATTGGACAGTGGGCGGGGTAGGTGCGGCGGGTGTATCGACAAAAAGTAAACACTGTCAGTGTGGTAAAAAGACGTCTATGTCGCATTTTTCATTGGCAATAACCGGCAACTTCTCTCGGCCGCACACTGCCAGAGTGTCGAAGGGTGACTGAGTCGATCCGTTGCCTGCATGTGCATGAGTTGCAGGCATATATAGCATATGCGCATCATGTGCACGCCTTGGTTGGCTTCGGACAGATAGAGTCCCCCATACGGGGGCTCTTAATAGTTTCCGAGGCTTGAGTATAGCTAGGGTGCGCGCAGTACGAAAGGGGGGTCACCGAATGATGCTGCATCGTCCCCTGTTGATACGATGTAACCCTGGATTAGGGCTGACCACGGCTAGCAATAGTAGCCCCGCTCGGGCACGGAGGGGCAGAAATGCCTGATAAGCTGGATTATTAGTTGAGTCAAGATGGTAAATCCTAATATAATAGCATCAGGGTTTACGAAACGAGTATTTCAAGAGACACGGCGGTAGGCGATATTAACTTTAACCGAGTGTCGTGAGCAGGCGATATTAACATATGGGCATTGTATCAATGCGTCGCACTCGCGCACTGTAATAATTTCGGTCGTTCGTACCAATGTATTGTTGGGCTGCTGCCCAAATTTTCCGGAAGTACGGGTACTTGTAATATTGTACAACAATAAAAAAATATTTGAAAGCGCGAATCTAACCGAACCGTACCTGTAGGTAGTATGGTCGCTACCAGTGTTATTGTGCTGAACTCACTTCACTTCGAAGTAGTTCGGGAGTTCGGGCCGAAATAAACCGAACTGAACCACCTGAATTCAGTTCAGACTGCCTCGAAAATTTCCTGAACTCAGGGGTCTCCGAACTACACCGTAACATAACAGATATGACCCCAACAAGATACTGCAGCGTCCGTACATGGAGATAAGGTGTTTTACGGTGAGAAACTTGCCGCGCACGCCCCAGAACCCCTCCAACAGATAAGGTGCACCAGCCGCCATCATGTTGTCCAGCACACAAGCAAGTCTTCCACTCCAACACTTCCACTCCAACACCTAAACCTGAACCAGGTCCATTGTCAACCTGATATGCAGTCGCCGCCCATCAGTACACATGAACGCGGCGATGAGGTAATGGACGGTGTCGTCGAGTCTGAGGTCGAGGAGGACGTCGTCATCGTGGAGAAGGAGCTGCATGCCGCCAGTGACGATGATGGCGCGCAACCAACCGCCGGCGTTACTCCCAATGCAATGCGGCGGCGCCCCCCTCGCGTGCCTAGCACCGCCTCTTCGCGTGCTGCCCGAGGGCAGCTACCCGAACCCGAACCCCAACCCGATGATTCGAGCAACCAACAACATACTAGATTGGCAGCCAACGCGCCCACTAGCGGCGCGCAACACTTGTAACATTTCCTTTCCACGACATTTTTGGCCACCATTGTGCCGCTGCGTTTTAATCATTGCATCAGGTAGTTCTAGAGTCACATTCAGACCGCAGTTCAGTAGCAGTTCGGTGGCAGTTCGGACTGAACTCGGTTCAGTTCGGGCAGCAGTTCGGACAGTTCAGTCATCCAATTCAATCTGAAGTGCTGTTATTTCAATGTGAACTGAATTCAATTGAACTCCCTGAATTCAGCGGCATCCATCGCGGAATTGGAAAAACGCCTGACGGCCCAAGCGGAAGCCCTGGAGAAGCGGCTGGCCGAGCAGTTCGAGGCGGCTACGGCCGCCTTACTCGCTCGACTGGCCCCTCCCGTGCAATCGCCCCCTCCCGAAGGCACCCAGTCAGCCATTCCCGCGGGCGCGCCTGCGCCCGAGGGTGGTGAGCAAGGAGCGCAAGAGCCCCTTCCTGCTGAGCTGGACGCACTCGACACCGAGCTCGAGTACGTCGACTTCGCCTACTTCGGCCAAGTCCCCCCTTCCGGTTTGGAGCCACCCCCACGCGACGGCGACGAGCCTCGCTTGTGGATTCTGACCGACGACACCGAATTGGAAAACCGCCTGACGGCCCAAGCAATAGCCATGGAGGAGCGGCTGGCCGAGCAGTTCGAGGCGGCTACGGCCGCCTTCCTCGCTCGAATGGCCCCTCCCGTGCAACCGTATCTTGGCTATTATGCTAAGGCCTGCGGCCAATCCCTGGCGGTACGGCCGTCACTACAGTACAGTGTACAGTACCTGGGCCGCCCGTCCCGCGCACGGCCCCCGCGCCCGGGCTCTGGAGCGCCCTGGACGGTGTCGATGGTGGCCGAGCCCCACCTTCTTGCCGCCCTCTCTCCGGCGCCGGCCTGCCGACCAAGTTTTGGAGCGTCTCCCCGCTGGAGCCTTCCGCCGCTTGGTCCTTTTCAGCCACTCCCACTGACTGGCTGCGGGACGCCTGCCTGGCGGCGGGCGCCCAGCCGCCCCCCAGTGTCACGTGGGCATCGCACATGTTGCGCAAAGGCGCGGCCTCGGCAGCGAGCTGCTACGCTGCGGTTCTGCTGCTAGCTCGTCCCCGTCCGGCCGCTACACTTCGCTACCTGTGCAAGCCTTTGGCTTCTTCTCTGGCAAATCGTGCCTCCTTGGGTAAATGGTCAGATGTAGTCATCTGGAGGTTTACAGTACTTAGCAATGTTGTACTGCGCACGATCCCCGCGGTCGGCGCACGGACTGGGGCCTGCCAGCCCGCACCTGCACCACGACCTGAGGGATCCGCCCTTGGGCACCGGCACTCTCTGCTGTGCGCTCGCCTCAACCGGCTCGCGCACCCACCCACCCACACCCATCTTTCTGCGCTAGGAGACACCCATGCCAAGCCTGTGGTTCTCGTCTTAGCCTCCAATGTAAGCGAGCTGACATTCTTTGGCAAATCGTGCCTCCTTGGGTAAATGTGTAGATATGTGTATAGGTATATATATGTACACGTATCAGACGATGCACGTTAACATATCACGTATCTGTAAAACATTGCAATATCCGATGTCAAAATTTTATACATATTTATTTTTATTCTAAAAGTATCAGATATTGTGCATATAATATATTGTTTTATATCAATATCTGTTTATCTTGCATATGTATTATTTTTAAACGTATCTCTATGATCAGATAGTCGTAATGATGACGACGCAGAAGCATTATCATCCCTCTACTGCATCCCTTTTCTTGCAGCAGTCCATCAGCATACTGCATACTAACTACACGAGCATACTGTATCATCACTGCGCTGCTACTCATCATCTACTGCAGTCGCTGTAGAGGACCTTTCTGATTGCCCTGATTGCCCTGATTGCTCTCATAATTGCTCTTAGTTTCTCTTTGTAGTGCGTTTTTGTGAAAGCCCCGATGTAAATATACGACTATTTCTGATTGCCCTTCTCTTTGGTGATTTCCGATATCGCCTTCTGCTGCTAGCTCATGTAATTACTCATCATCGTCGAAGTACGCGCGCATGCGTGCCAATCTGCTGCACTCCCGCCGGTGCGGCCAAGCAACGCCGATCAGGGCGGCGAAGCACGCGAAAGATAGCTCATAGGCCCTGGGCCAGCGCTCTCACCGGTAGCGAGCAGGTGCATCTGGAGGCTCGCAGCTTTGGGAGCAGGCCTACGGGACTGGGTGAAGGCCGACTGAGAAGCGCGCGGCCGAATAAGCCGGCGCTCAGCAGCAGGGTCACTGCTCGCCGTACGAGTACGAGTACTCGGCGAGGCCCACCACCACCGCCTCCCACCATATCTAAGCCATGCCGGTGGTACGTGGCCTGGGGGTGGTGGCAAAGACGGAGGGTAAGAAACAGATAGAGGCTGTTCGGGCTGAGCTCCGCACCCAGGCCTTCTGGACGCGCCGGAAACGGCGCTCGCTGAGCCACGCGCGGTCCTCCGGCGGCGAGGGCTCGGTGTTCAGCAGTCGCTCGGGCTCGGAGGACGATGCGGAGGTGCGGGAAACCCTTGCGACACCGCCCGAGGCACACACCCCGGTATCTCCCACACGGACGCATTTCATCTTACTCCAGGACACTTGCATGGCCGGGGAGCTCGGTGCGGCAAGTGCCGAAAGCGGTGTGCTGGGATAGCGGGGTGTAGTGGATGCCAGACGCGCGGACGATGCTGCGGCAGGACGGGTTACCGTAACCGTACCGTATGTGTACCAAAGCAGTACTGCTACCTGTACTGTACTAGTGGTGGTGTGTCCTCCGCACTGTACTTTATCCGTGAGGGCGGTATATCACATGCGCCAGCGAGCCCTCCGGTGCTCGGCTAAGTGATGGCCGGGCGGGTGGCCACGGCCACGTGACTAAGCAAAGTGATGGTCAGAGCCGGAGGCACGGCGCCGTGTGGGCGGGTGCTGCAGCTGTGTGCTGAGGCCGCCGGACGGGTTGAGGGCAGCGGGCTCGCGGCACACGTGACCGATATGCCCTGATCACGATTGTTGCCTCGGCGGAAAAGGCCACGGGGACTGCGATAGGCGAGCGTGGCAGAAAGAAATGGCGTGTGTGTGTGTGTGTGTGTGTGTGTGTGTGTGTGTGTGTGTGTGTGTGTGTGTGTGTGTGTGTGTGTGTCTGTGTCTGTGTCTGTGTCTGTGTCTGTGTCTGTGTCTGTGTGTCTGTGTGTCTGTGTGTGTGTCTGTGTGTGTCTGTGTGTCTCGGGGGGGGGGGGGGGGGGGGGGGGGGGTTCCCGGCGGAGGACTGCGTACGCTCGTCTGTCGTGTTCAGGCGAGACGCGCATCGTTCCCTGCGCATAAAATGTTGGTGCTCGTATCAGGCATACAAGCAGCCACAGATCGCACAGAGGAAAGGCTGTAAAGTGAGGCTGATTTAGGCCCAACTCGAAAACGTGAAATGGCTTTGCTCCCGAATTGCGGGGGGGCTGCCCCTTGTATGGTGTTGTCCCCTCCCCCCCACCCCCCCCCCCCCCCCCCTTCCTTCCTGTGTTTTCAACCTCCTCCCCACAAAGACACGCTTTCTCAGTGGTGAGAGTCGCATACACTGAACACTGGTTTTTTGCTGCTTGCGCAGGGATTTTCCCACACAAACTCTGCCACGGCAAGTGAACGTGCAGCTAGCGGAGCTTCCACCAGCTTCTCAGTTGCAGCCGCCAGCCAGGCAGCGGACGAGGCGGATTCTAGTTCCAGCAGCGGATCTGACGGCCGGGGGGTGGACGATGGGGGCAGGGGCAGCGGCGGTGGCGCGGGCGCGGGCGGGAACGGAGCCGGCAGTAGCGGGGTGAAAGTGGACGAGCAAGAGGCGGAGACTTTGCAGCATTGCGAGTCATCCAGGGCATCAACCCGCTTGAATTCCACTCAGACTCAAATAGCCGAAATCATCAAGCAGGGCAACTTGCGTGAGTATCCTGCGTCTCCTGCACCCCTCCCCCCTTTGCCCCCCATCCTAGTTGTGATTGCAGTATCTTCCTGCTCACACTGTTTGTCATTGTATGCCAATGTCAGGGGCAAAATCGGAAAAGGAGAAAATGCGATCTAAACGGCGGACAAAGAAGCGGCGGACAGCAACAGGGGAGGAAAGCACCCGGGATGGCAGCGAGCCAAGCAGTAGTGGGATATCGCCTGACAATTCAGGGCAGATGGCAGTTTTGCTTCAGTGCAGAGTGCTCAATCCCGGGAACAGGTTAACCCACGCTTCTGCCTGATGTTCTTGCCCACCCACATGTCGGCATGTCCACTTTGGCATGATCCTGCAGCGATTGATCAGAAAACGGCAGCTTTTAACCGTGAACCGCGCCTGCAGTGCGCTACTCCTGCAGCCAGAGACGCGGGCTCTTTTGGACATTGACGTGCGAGGACACACGGTGGAGGCGGAGCAGGGGTTGGCCGACTTTCGCAATTCAAATTGTGCGTTTCCCTAAGTCTGCCAGCGGCATGTGTTTCCTGATATGCCTTTGCAAATTGAACTGCCTGGTTGTGCCCGAGATGGTATCCATTTCAGAGACCAGGTCTGCATGCAGATGGAGTAGCCAGGCTCCATTTCGTCCCTTGACGCTGCATGCTGCCTTATTCTGGGGTGCATGCCGGCTGTGCAGGGCGCGAGAAGCGAGCGTTGGTGCACCAAGTGATGATGGAGCCCGGCAGCAGCAGGCTTGCGACCATCATATCAGCGGTTATCATGCTGGTGATCCTGGTCTCATCCACCACCTTCTGCTTGGAGACAATGGAGGAATACAGAGACGTGACGGCACTCAAATGGGTGGAGTCCGTCAGCATTGTGATCTTCACGCTGGAGTACCTTGTCAAAATCGTGACGGCGCCCAACCTGTGGCGATTTGTGCGCGCACCGCTCAACCTCATTGACCTGATAGCCATCCTGCCATGGTATATCGACCTCTTTGTTGCCACGGGAAAGTCTCAGGTTTGTCATCCCCCCCCCCCCCTTCCCACCCCCCCTGCCTACATTCGCCCTACTGCCCAAAACAGTCACTATGTGTTCTAGACTGCCGTCTTTCTTCTGTCCCCCTCAGTACATGCTTCCGCAGTGACGACCTTTGCATGCCTATGGTGGCAGCATGGCCTGAGCATGGCCTGAGCATGAACTTGTTAACAATGCAGGGCACGAGTGTGCTGAGAATCATCCGGCTGGCAAGGATTCTCAAGCTGGGCGGGCGGTATGGAAAGTTCCAGGTTGTGAGCAAGGCGATGCTCGTGTCACTAGATGTACTGGGCGTGCTCTTCTTCATGCTGGTCATCACAGTGGTCATATTCTCCACGCTCGTCTACTACAGCGAGTACCCCCCGCCAAAGGACGAGCGCTACGTTATGGTTCCTCAGGAATTCACCAGCATCCCGGAGTCCTTCTGGTGGGCAATTGTCACTGTGAACACAGTGGGCTACGGCGATGTGGTTCCCTTGACACTGTGGGGCAAGATTGTGGCCGGCGGCCTCATGATTGTCGGGCTGCTCATCATGGCACTGCCCATCTCTGTCATTGGCACCAACTTCACTGCTGAGTGGATGGAGTACAAGGTGTGTGGGGACCGCAGCTCATGCCCACCCACCCACGCCCAGCTCCCCCCTCTCGTCTACGTTTTGACACTCCTGTCCCCGCTCCCTACCTGCAGGATTTTCTCGCCCAGCGGGAGTCCATCAAGCATCTGCCGCACAAGGTTATCCTGTTCGAGGAGCTGCTCTCGGAGCATGTGAGCAACATCGAGGACATCATCAGCCGATACTCGGAGACCGAGGAGGAGCTGGACTACTTGCGCATGAAGATGCAGGACAAGATCATCCAGAAGAAGGCGGAGATGGATCAGAGGCATGGCACGCAGGACGATATGTCAGAGATCAGTAGTCTGCATGGCTCTCGCCGCCAGCTCACCTTCAAAAACTTGTTCCCCAAAGACAAGCCCAAAACCCGGGACCGCTACACGCGCGAGCTCTCGGAGATTAAGCACCTAGAGCAGCAGATACTGAACAAGAGCGCCTACCTCAACGATCTGCTATCCGCCACGGAGTTCCTAAGGTGTGACCCCTTGCGAATTGTGCTGCCATACAGGGCGCGGCCATGCCTGCCTCCGTCCCCACTCTCGCTGACCTGCGGATTTGTGTCTAACAGGTCCGGCTATTTCGAGGAGAAAGTGAAGTCTCTACGAATGAAGTACAAGCAGCTGGAGTTCATCAAGGAGGAGTCCTACGTGCTGCGCAGTGCGCTTGACGAGGTGGAGGCGCAGGTGTGCAAATGTCCCGGGGGGGGGGGGGGGGGGGGGGCACAGCGCTCGTTGCGGCCTGGTTGCGAGACAGCGGCCACGCTGTGGAGTATTGTTGGTCCAACGTAGCTGCCCCTGCTAATGCGCCATGCACCGTTGTGCCCATTCGCCTTCAGGTCCGAAAAGTTGCCCCCAACATGGACTTCACAAAGCCAATGACGCGGGACGGCATTTCGCAGTTTGACCCACTCACAGCCATCTCGGCATCGGCCGCGTGGACAAAGGTGAAGAAGTATTCCCGCCTAACAGCCGTGATGTCCCGCAAGATCATCCCAATCTCGTCCGAGGGCTCCACGGAGGAAGGCTCCACCGCCCTCCCCGCGAAGTCGCGCTCCCTCTTCCGTGTGTTCGGCTCACAGGAAGACGATGCCAGCATCCAGCCAAGCCAGCGCCGAAGCGTTTCCGCCAACGCGCGGCCGGCAATGGCTGGCGTCATAGATCGCGCGCTTCTTTTGCCGCAGTCTGAGAGCAACCCGGTATGAGGACAGGCGGCCGCGTATAGTCGGTGCTTGCAAGCTGCGCATGGCATTACTCTATCCGCGAGAACGCTCTACCGGATGAAGAACTCGAGCCTGCTGGAGCCTCGGCTGGATCCGCTGAGAGCGTAGCTCTCCAAGGGCGAGCATTCTTCCGTTATTCACTTTAGAGCGCAGCGCAACTGGCCTTGTCGGTCAGACGGAAGGCAGTGGCTGAGATCACGGGCAGCTCCTGGCGGCAGGACTTGCTTTAGCACCCCCATAATGATCATTCAGACTAGATAGCGGATTACTGGGGTCCCACCATGCTGGTGGACACGGAGCCACAAGCACATCTGAACGTATGTCGTGAAACTAGACCATATCCTCGTCATAGCCAGCAGGAGGGCCGCCGGTGCCATTTTAAATGTTTCCTTCCCTGCGGTACTGCATGTTGGGCGCCTTCTCCCGTGTCATTGTGAACGCTTTGCGCGGGACAAACGGCATTTGTGCTATTGCGGGTTAAAAATCCAGAATATTGACAGGGAGCCGAAGCAGCTGCGACTGCTGTGACTCGGGGACTGAAACAAGCGTCACTGCACGAGCAGCAGCGGGTCCCTATATGAGCGGCCCATCAATGGCAACACACAGATATGAACCTGCGGGCGCATTATGATTCGGCACTGGCTGATGACACGATACTAGTGGCCCGTGGAACTCCGGTACCTGACTATGCCTGCAAATGTCCTACTTTTACAGTCCTTATATTCTTAATTTAATCTACATTTCATTAGAAGACACGCATCGCTACAATCATATTGTTGTCGTACGAACAGAGGCCGTACTAACAGATCCTTACCAAATCAATACAGTATGCTTTGGTACGTTTTGCTACAATCATGAACATCACTACAATCATATTGTTGTCGTACGAACAGAGGCCGCACTAACAGATCCTTACCAAATCGTATGCTTTGGTACGTTTTCTATTTTTAAGTAGCGTGTAGTCCATGTTGTATAAAAAGGCTCTTTTCCACTGCATGCATCATGAACAGCAAACGCCGGCACTTCTGCGACACACTCTTGCAGCGTTTGTGGATGCTGAGGTGTTCTGTGCGATCGTGCCTTTTAGCTGCATTGTTGCTGCTCCTGCTTGCGCCGTAAAAAAACATCCCATGCTGCTGCTCCACGGGGCAGCAGTGCGCACCGCAGCATCCACCATTCTGCTTCAAGTCCTCCGTGTATTCTTGCTACTATTTCATGGTGTTACCCTTGCGGTATGCCAGCGTAGCGTCATTGTACCTTAGCGTCATGCTATACTGCCCGTAGTCACTGTTCAATCAGTGTTGTGCGCAGTGAAGTGTGTCAGTACTCGTATGAGTATACAATAAGTTCAAGATGCTACCAGCAGATGGCACTCCTGCTTGTGGCACTCTTAGACACCACGAGCGCAATTTCATCATGACTAATTCTGGCCCTACGTGTCAGCTATACGCCATATGTTGATGTCTGCTTTATGTTTCTTCGCGTTGTCCTTTGCAAGCTATACATACCGGTACAGTCACAGACATGGCACCCGTACGCAAACCAGATAATTTTAAAACTGATACCGGTCGTCTGTACCGAATCTTCTTACCGGCACTATCGATATTGCATACCTCACCACAGCCTGGCTATACGCGACTTCGAGTAATATCTAACACCACATACCTACGCATAGAGCAATACTAAAGTAATGTTCTACCTACAATCAATAATGACAGCGCATGTATAGTGGCACGTAGCTCCTGATATCAAACAACTGCAAACGCACGATAGATCAACTATTGATAACGGAGCGTTGTCCTACCCAGGGCTTTCCGTAACTTGATCGCTGCCTAAACGGCCGTCGTAGAGACGCTGCAAGGGTTTCACTGGTGCCACCGGAAAACCTGTCCCGGGGCGAAAAAAAATCAACGAAACAATTTCCGCCCATCTGCATCACAGAGATGCAGAAAGCAAGCTGGCAGTTATTGTTTAAAAGGAACAGCAGTAGTGGAGAACCGCCATATACATATACATACATATATATATATATATATATATATATATATATATAAGGATTATCTCTACGACTGTATCAGCGATACTCGGCGATAGCGACGAAATATACTCGCTACATAACGGCGTACTGTCTTGGGCATCGTCGTCGCGGAACCGACGACGAGCTGCTGGCCACAAGGGGATCGTCGGTAAGAGCATAGCGACCATCATCGGTGGCGGAGCAGACCTACTAGTGCACACTGCTGTCAGCCCCATACGCCAAGGGTGTCCCGATCGCGATCAGCACTGCTGGGCAGCACCGTGGGCGAACTACTACGTCTGCTGCTACTCGTACTGTTGGGGCACGAAACCGTCGCTAAACAATATTTATTACCCCACACCTTCTGAACTCGAACTCGCTCCCATCGGCCCGACGCTCTTCATCGTATCTCTTTCCTGCAGCGTTCAAGAACATGCGCCTGGTGGCAAGCTTATGTTGCGCCGTGCGGCAGCAAAACATCGCCCTCGCAACCTCACGGCGCGACGGCGCCAACCCCGGCCGGAGGTGGAGGAAGAGCAGGGACAAGAGCAGGTATGAAACCGCGGGGACTGAGCCGCTATTCTGCTGTCCCCGCTGTCTCGCCTTGCGATCCCCCGACCTGCTGCCCTGCACCGAGCTCTAGCGATAGGGACTAGGGTGGAGAGGGAACCTTTGTGAATGTGGAAGGCGCCTGGTGTGGTTGTTGTCCCTGCAGTTCTGTTGTGGCGGGGCATCAGGCGGAGCGACACTGCGTTGAATTGGGAGCCCGTGAGGAGCGAGAGGAGCCGCATGGTGAGAGGCCGCACCTTGCCGCAGGGACGGAGAGCGCATCGCTGAAACTGTCCTGAAGTGGCAGCTGCGGTGCATGAGCGCCGGTTTCGGGGCTGGGCGCCTGCTGACGAAGGGTGCACGCAACACCCGGGGATTATTGGACAGGTGCTGGCCGCTTCAAAGGCATCAGCAGTAAGAGGAAGGAGGAGAGCATCGGCACCGGGGAGACTCTTTTGAAGTCAGGCAGCAGGCGGCAGCTGCTGCACGCCGCGGCGGCGATGCTAGTCGGAGCAGCATCGGAGGCGATTCCTAGGCAGGCGGCGGCACTGCCGCTGGCGCCCCTTGGGGGCTTCCGGGCGACAGGGGAGAAGGTCCGGCTGCCGGTGGAGGAGGTCATGGAGGTGCTCCGCCACGACCTGGAAGAAGGCACGCCGCATGCTCACCAACCCTCATCCAACCCTCATCCCCATCCCCGACCGCTCACAGCAGCTGCTGCAGAGCATAGGCGTGACGGGGCTTCAGTTGGAGCCTGCTCCATCGTGGGCCATCTCACGTGAATCATCTCCTGGCCTTTCTGTCACCCTCACAGCCCCGCCATCATGTCAAACACAGTGGTGACAACTTCATCGCCAGTGCACATGCATGCCCCCTCACATGCATGCATGCACCCGCCCGCCATCATAGCCCGTCCTCGATATCTGAACTGAGGTGCCTGCTGGGCCTGGGCCACTCTTTGCCGCCCGATCCACATTTGTGGCCCACCTATTGCGGTCGTCACTGACTGGATCCCTGATCTGGTGCATCGCCCCGCTGCGGTGCCTTAGGGCAGTACTTTGTGACGGGGGACCTCAGCCCGCAGATTTTTGAGGACGACTGCCGCTTCAAAGACCCCACCAACGACATCAAGGGGCTTAGCCGCTACCTGAAAGCCCTCACCATCCTGTTCGACGCGGAGTACTCCGGCGTGAAGTTGCTGTCCATCCGGGTGGTGGATGATTACACGATTGAGGCCGCCTGGACCCTGGGTAAGACATGCCGCGCCAGGCGTGAACGCTCCCCATGCTGAATGGCATGCTGCATATTCTCCTGAGTGGAGCAGAGCTGGCAGCGGTCAACCGGGGGTTGACACTGTGCGCCCCCCCTGCAGGTGGTTACCTGAAGTTTCCATGGAACCCCGAGTCGAGCCGTTTGAGGGGCGCACCGAGTGGACCATCAGCAAGGACACGGGGCTCATTGCCGTGCAGGACCAGCAATGGAGCAAGTCGGCGACGACGGCCCTCCTGGAGAGCTTCACGCCCACCTTTACCCCGAGGACAAAGCTGGTCTAGGGGCTGCCCTGAGGTTGGCGGACACGTGGGAAGCCAGCGCTCGTCCTTGGTACCATCATCTTCATCGTTCCTGTATAAAAGGTGTATTTTTTTTGTGGATTTGCAGAGCGCCTGTGGCGTGGTTGAAAGGCTTCTAAGAGAATAAGAAGGGAGTGGGAATGTTTCGACAGGGTTGGTCTGATGAAGCTTCACCACTCCCACCGAAGCTGCTGCTGCCGCCTATCTTAATTGTCCTGGTACGGAAACCAAGCGATAGAGGGCAATCCTTGCGGTGGTCGCTACTGCTTGCGGATTGACTAGCACAAATGCATTCGCTTTAGCTAATTGAGGGCCTGTGCACATGGGCAAAAATGCGTGTCTGAGACAGGCAGTCGGTGCTGGATCACTCCCCTGCCAGGGGTGGCTTTGTTTTTGCGCCAAGTCACAATATATTTATAGCCGAGGTGGCAGTGCCTAGCAGCCGTCTTGATTAGTTAAGCAGCTGAGTACGAACAACGTGGTGGCAGCTCGTGCTGCAAGGCATGCAGAGAGGCCAGCGAAAGTGTTGTCATGCGGTTGTGTTCAGACCCAGCAACTGCACACGGGATGGGTCCCAGAATAGCATACCAGATGACTCGCTGTCAAAGCAGCACATTGGCAGCTTGCTTTTAATTCGTAGACCTGTGGGAGTCATTGTGCACCGGAGCGGCAGCGGTGAAAGACGAGGATGCAAGCAGAGCGCAGCGGGGTGGGGGCGCTGGAGCTGCTGACCGGCACACACATACATCCCTGGCGTACGTCATTCCACCTGCTGGCCGTGCCAATGTCGACTGTGATGTGTGTCCACAGGTGCGTGTGCATTTATGTGTAAAACATTTATGGTTGAATTCAAGAAATGTTCATCCTGGGGATCATTGTGTGTAAATATAGGTTAATATTGTACTTTGCCATGGCCAGCAAAAAACAATAGCTATCATCCCATGTCAGCACCAGGTTGCAACTTTGCGACTACCAACCATCGGACGTCCACGCTTACAGTACGATGAATACTCAGCGAGTGCTGATTATTCGCGACGATACTGCATGTTGGTGGTATGATATCCAAAATCTGTACTACTACGCAGTTAGTGGTAGTGCCACAGGATGATGTACCTATGGCACTGCTCTGTTTATCTTGTTGCTACACATGTCACCATCGTCATCGCGTCACTAAATATTCCTTTGTCACTGGTCGCTACTTTCTAAGGATTATTAATATATTATCCATAGCGCTGCAAATCAAGCACTTTCTGTACATAAGAAAAACGTCAGGAATCTACGGGTAGCGGAATAACAACGGGTCATGAATGGAGTATGTAGTCGTGGAAATAGCGATCGAACACCGGTAGCGACGACAACAACATAAATGGGGAAAACTCGTGCGGTTGTCATCCGCCGATGTCGAACAATTTAAGGATTTATCGACGAGGTGTCGTCAGGCCTGGGGCGCCCCTCGCGGCACGCGGTAGAGCGACCAGGCGTCTGGATGCGGGCGCCTGCCCCGGATGACGAACGATGGCAGGATTTACGACCACGGTATTAAATACTAGCGATTATTATGCAGCGTTATTGGCGCTCGAATTTGCTGGGCCCTACGAATGGTCGGCGAGCGCGCGATTTGATAACCCTATATAATCTTAGTCGCTGCTTGCCCGTGTGATGTTCCGGACGACGACTTCTGCCCTGTAATCCTTAGGTAGAGGTGCCGGTAGTTAGTGAGATGGATATACGGTAGTCCATACTCACAAAGCAATTCGGCGAAAGCAGCTCACGCTGAGGCTCGGCACAACGACTAGCGCCGGCCCTCTGAAGGAGAGACCAGCAGGCCCATAGCGTAGCGCACCGGCGACTCTGACCCCAGGGACGAAGTGAAATGATAGTATAACGCTAGTTGCGTAGCAGAGTCGCGTTGGTCGGTGCTGCCGATAGCAAGTACGGGTGCCGTTGGACTGCACTTGCCGACTTTCGGTCGCCCTGCAGATCACCGCCTGCCGTGGTCGTTTGTGAGCAAGAATGCCTTCCTGGAGTCCAGCAGAGCTTCAGCCAGGGTCAGAAGACAGTGCCATACGTCTGGCGCGGCTGCTGCTCCTGCTACCGGGATCACTGAGGTAAAGCGAGTCGCTGGTTGCTGGATCTTGCCGTGAGCGTTGCTGAGTGGCAGCGAGATAAACGCGCCGCGCCCGTTCCTACTCGCCATGTTTGTCCGGCGAAATACGCGAGTAGACACACTCGTTCCGGTGCGGTCGATGCCGAATCGCAGTCCGGAAATTTTCAAGCCATATGAGGCTCGTAACACGGATGTTATTGAGTTGATATGGAATGGGAAATGACCAAACTCCAAATAAAGATGGAAAGCCACCGTCCCTCCGGATACCTTCATTATCGATGAAGTGCATTCTGCAAATGGTATCCGAAGTTTGCGCAGTGACGATGTCGCAACAGACGACGACGAACCGACGCGGCGGGCCGACCAGCGTGTCGCAAGTGTTCTGAGCTTTCCACCCTCGGCGTGTGCACGGTGGCCGTATCCAGGGTCGACAATTGGGCTCATCTCGAGCTCGAGCTCCGGCCTGCGGGTGGCAGCCATGCGCCTGGCTGTGTGGAGATGCTGCTGTCGGGCAAGGCGGTGAGGGGCCGCTCTGCAGTGACTGCATTTGGCACAGCACCACCATCCACTCCACCCAGCATGCATGCATGCATCCCGGTATGCACGACCCAGAATGATGCTGTGTTCCAGCGGGTTCTTGCCAGGGAGGTAGCTTGTTAGCGCCCCGCTTGCCTCTGCAGGACGGCTGCCGCGCGGAGCTGCACCGCCAGGTGGTCCCCTCAACATCGCCACTAGCCGCCCTCCATGAGCAGCTGGCATCCGGCCTCATTCAGCTGGAAGTCAGCTGGGAGCACCCCCCGCCAAGTGATCCTAGCCTCCACTTTCCAGCGGTAGAGGTGGTGGTGAGCCTCACGCCGGCGGGGCTTAGCCGCTCTCCACCCTCTGCCGGCCAAGTGCCCGCACTGCCGCCCATCCATGCGATCCACCGCACCTGTGCGCTGCTCCTGGAGGAGGACGGCAGCCGAGGAGGCGGCCAGTTCGACGCTGGCAGCCGCTCAGGCTGTGGCCTCCTGACGCTGAGGGAGCGACAGAGCCCTATCTGCCTAGCACTGCATGGCGCGCCGGTGACTGGAGCTGATGAGCGGGGCTTATGCGTGCTGGATGCCGCTACGGGCCGATTGCTCTGTGGCGCCTCCGAGGACAGCGCCCCCTGGCAGTGGCAACAGCAAGCGCAGGCAGCTGGCGCCGGCGCCAACCTCCATGACGACATCTATGAGAGCGTCGCCCCTGTGGACTGGGAGGAGGAGGCGCAGGCTCCCCCTTACATTGCATGTGGTGCGCTTCCTGCCGTCCACCCCCATGCCCCGCCTTCTCATATGCATATGTCCTGGCAGATTCGACAACACATGCGTGGCTGCCCATCCCAGACCTGCACCCATACCAGCGCCGGGCACTGTCCTGGGCGCTCTGGCGGGAGGGCGCGGCGCCGCAGCTGCCGACCCCGCCCAACGGTGCGCCGCGCTCCGCTGCATGGAGCTGTCCCCAGCAAACGCCAGGGGCGCCAGTCCCGGCCCCAAGCCGAGCCCGTGACCCAGCCAAAGCCAGCATCCTGAGCCGCTTGTCCCTGCGTCCGACTGCTGGCATTTTGGTTGTGTCTCAAGGCTCCGCCTGGGGCGGCCACCTACAGTATTGACGCCACATGCACTGACCTACTTTTGTTCCTGCTTCGACTGACGCCACTGCTGCAGGCAACCCCAGCAGCGGCAGCGGCAGTGACGGGGCGGCACCCAGCTCGCTCCTGTGGGTGCCCGTGGCCACCAAATCGGCTGGTGTGGTGTGGTACAGCCCCGCCCTGGGCTGCTTCTCCCGGAGCCCGGCGGCGGCAGAGGACGGCAGCGCAGTCGGTGAGGTGCAGGGCGGCATTCTCGCGGATGAGATGGGGCTGGGGAAGACGGTGGAGGTGCGCTGCCGGCAATGCACTGGCGCCCCTTTGCGCCTCATAGACGTCGCGCTGATGTGTCCACGGGTATTAACGTTATTGGAACTGTGGTAATGTGGTACTTACCCAAGTTGGTAATGCACGAGCTCTTCCACGTAATTCGTACGCTAAAAGGGCTATGCCGGCATGTAGCCTGCTCTTACCATAACAGCTTGAAGCACTGCAACAATTTAGTACGGCATTGCATTACTTTTGGCATTCCGCACAATGAAATGATCCTGTATGGAATACTTGTTGATTACTTCCGGCGTCTGTGACCCAATGCAAAAATATTTGTATACTGCCGACGCTCTTGTAGTTTATACTTCATAGCCAACATTACTGTGCCGCTTGCAGCCGAAGCCAATTTCTGGCCTGTAGTTACAGTGCTCTAGGTTATCTTTTCCAATTATCATAAATCCTGCCTGGTGCGCCGGTGCTGCTCCCGGTGAGCCGCATGCTGCTCCCTTTGTGATGTAGCGGGGACCTGCTCTAAACCCAAATCGGTTGGAGCCCCCCCCCCCCCCCCCCCCCCACACACACCCCCGCTTACCGCCGTCACGCCTCCTCGTACTCTTTGCCTTCAGGTGATTGCTCTTGTGCTGGCGAACCCCCGGAAGCCCAGGACCACCGAGCAGGCTGCCTCACCCCTCAGCAGCGGCCAGGTAAAGCAGGATGGCTGAGTGATTGCTGTGCTGCATGCCCCGCACAGTGCCGCCCACTGCTAGCTGCCATCCAGCGCAACGTTGACCGTGGGCGGTCTACCCCTGAGCGCAGCCCCCAGGTGGTCGGCGCGCGGGCGGGACCCTCATCGTGACGCCGCAGTCGCTGATGGTGCAGTGGCGAGCCGAGCTCGAGTTCCATGCGCCCCACCTCAAGGTGTTCGCGACCCCCCCACCCACCCCCCGCCTCTGGCTACCACGATCTCCGTTGAGTTCAGGCTTAGCTCTCTTGCTACCCATGATGTCGGGCGGATTCAACCAGATTTCAAAACGAAGATCGATATGGGCTGGGTTGCAGTTGATAAAGCTGCTTTCAGTCCAGGTCGCAGGACCGAAGGGTTAGTGAACGGCTGCAGAAGATGCTCTGCTGGGGTGTCGGTGGCACAGGGGCGGAAAGGGGGGGGGGGGGGGGGTCGGGGGTGCTGTGTGGGTTGAATACAAGCCGCGCTATTCAAACTGAGTGCGATATTACGAAACCCCTTATGGCAATCTTTGCTCAATGAGGGAATTGCTGTCTTTGATTTGGGCGGAAATTTAGCATGTAGTAAATAGCTTTTCAAATGAATTGAACGCGCGGCCAACTAGAATCCGAAATCCCCCAGCATGTGCGCCGATGCGCTGAGCATCAGCTGATGCCGCAGGCCACTTGCTGCAGGTGTTTGAGTTCCCTGGCCTGCAGCTGATGGCTGCCGACATGGGGGAGGCGGCCAGGCGGCGAGGGAGGGGCGGCCGCGCGAGGGGCAGCAGCCGCCAAGATGGCCGCGAGGCTGCGGAGGTGCGAGGCCCCCGGATACACAGACACACTCTCACACACACACACAGCGTCATGCAAACCCATGAGGAACCACGGCGACACTAGTGGGCGGGCAGCCGCTGACACGCAGCCCTGCGCCTGCCCTGGTGACAGCAGGGCGGCTACGAGAGCGACTCGGAGATGGAGGAGGACGTGAAGAGCGACACTGTCGCCGGCGACTGGGCCAAGCTGGCCGCATTCGTGGCGACCAGGTGCGCATTCTCCCTGTTTAGCATCCATCTCAACCTGCTCCCCTTGTGTCCCAGCCACCCCCGGTCCCTCCCTCCTCCATGCGGTGCTTTGCCCTCAAGTGAGCGCCGTGCTTGGTTCCCTGTGATGCCAACAGAATGGCCGACGCGGACGTCGTCCTGACAACCTATCCGGTGTTCACGGACGAGGTACTCCCGACAACCCTCAGCCTTAATGGTCCCTTAGCGCTTACCCTACTCAGCCCTACTCCAACTTTACAGCACTTCGTGTTGGTGCTCTCTGGCATTCTAACGAGCATGCCCACGTATTGGGCTAGCCATTACAACTTAGCACTATTGCAACACATGGGCACACACACACCCCAACAACACTGCCCCAACAACAGATAATGATCCGTTTGTAATTCCATTTCTACACCATTCTGAGATTTGATCTATTACCGAGTGCGTTTCTGGTTCATACTCTTTTTCTTTTCTCTGTTTTAATAATTGTTTGTAAATGACTCAAATTGAAGTTGATTAGAAAAAAGCATTTTTGAATGAGTTTGAGTTTCTTTATCTTAGGAAACTTATTTTCTTTGTATCATATACTGCCATTCGTGATATCTCGTTTTCACGATAACCAGACAGTACGATTAACCTATAAAACTTACGTTTAATAGGTTTCATCCCTAAACTGGCAAGCTACATTTCATTTTAAAGTTTTTTTTTGTCTTTTTCCTGGATTGGTTATGAGAACCCCCCCCCCCCCCCCCCCCCCGGCATTTTTCCCTGTCAACCCTCTGATGGCGCAGGTCCATTACGGTGCTGCCTCCGAGCGACCGCTCCGACACGCCAAGAAGTACCCTGTCCCTGACTCGCCCCTCCTGCTGGTCAGTTGGTGGCGCACCGTGATGGACGAAGCGCAGATGGTAGCCCCCCCCCCCCCCCCCCCCCTTGTCACCAACCCCATGCAGAAGTTCTGGCACTCCCACCTCTAAGACGCAGTGTCCTCTGACACACGGCTGTGCGGGGCCACAGGTGGGCTCGCAAGTGACCTCCGTCGCGAGGATGTCGCTGCGATTGTCCTCCGTATACCGCTGGGGCGTGACCGGCACCCCCATGGGCCGCCGCGGCATGGAAGACCTCCTTGACCTTCTGCAGCTGCTGAAGCTGAGCTCCGAAACCTTCCAGCTCGCGCTGACTCCATACATGAAGTGAGGCCACAACCTCCCCACCCGATCACAACCTGAGTGCGCACATCCTATGCGGATTCCTGCCCACGGGTGCTGGCGTGGCAATGAGAACACTGCAAACGAGAACCTGCCCTACTTATCAAAGCCCCGATATAGACAAGACGTCAGCGCTCCTGCAGTGAAAGGCCTTATAGGTAGCATCCGAGGCCATATCCGGCTTCGAATACGGCTCCTCTTTATAGGTCTTTGGCACCCGAGGCTAACCTGGCTGGTGACTTGCAACTCCCCAGGGGTCTGCCATGGGGCAAAGCCCTGGTCCGGCATGCGCTGGCGCCCATCATGTGGCGCAACACAAAGGTCCGGCTCCAATGACCAATGCCCCGGGTCTGCTTCCTCCCCCTTGTGTGTTGCACAGTGAGGGAGGGGGGGAAGGGGGAGCAATCGCTCACGCTGGTCCTGGCCGCGCGCCACCCAACGCAGGATCTGGTCAAGAGCGACTTGCAGCTGCCGGAGCGGACCCTGCATACCGTGTCTCTCAACTTTCAGCCCGTGGAGAAGACCTTCTACGAGCACGTGCTGATACACACACAGAATGTGCGATGATTGCTTGCCCCTCTCCCACCCCCGCCTGCTTAGTAACAAATATGGGCCTCGATGCGGTAAAAACATCACTGCGAATAAGAACCTGCCCAACATGTCAGATGTCAACTACATACAAAACCACAGTGAAACTATCGAAACTGTTATAATAGTGTATATATATGCATATGCATAAAATATGCCACATATAGATATATATGTTATGGATGCTATATATGCATATATGTATATATGTTTTTACAGATTGCATGTCAGCCCAATTGGGGTCTTTTATTACTGGCTGCTATAGATGCGCCGGCACCCGAAGGCTGATTTTGGCTATTAACAGCTGCCCGGACCTCCTGCTGTCACAGGCGAAGCGGAAGCTCGTTGTGAGCGACAAGGCCCATGCCCGGACCGACAGCATCGTCGGCGCCAATGACACGGACGCGGCGCAGCCCTCCCCGGTGCCCGATGAACGCAGCTCTGATCAGAGGAAGCGCAAGCGCACCGTTGGCAGGGGCACGGGCGGGCAGACGAAGAAGGAGGCGCAGCTCGAGACGGCGGCGTGGCGGGAGCTGACGCAGCTGCGGCTGGCGTGCATACACCCCCAGGTGAAGTCGTGCGGCCGCATTCTGTCCCGAAGTAAAACGTGCGAGAGAGCGCGCTTTTTCCCGTTTCGCCTGTCTCATCGAATTATTTCGGTGCGTTAACAGTGGGTACTGCTGCCAACGCGGTATTGTGCACTGTCTCTGATCAATTTTGCGCTGGCGGCTGCAGTTGACGGCATACTGGCAAGGCCTGCGCGCAGGAGCTCAATCTCAGTGGCACCGGCGCGCTGAGCCTGGCCGACGTGCAGCGCATCATGGTCCAGAAGGCGCAGGTGGACCTGCAGGCCAAGGAGCGCACGATGTGCGCCATGCTCAACCTGCTGGCGGAGAAGATCCTGTCGCGCGCGGCGCCCCAGAGGCGCGAGCTCCCCCAGCGGCGGAGGCATCGGCCCTGCTGGCCAGCAACGCCTCTGCCGCCGGCAGTGACAGAGGCTATGACAGCGATGCCAGCGAGGGGGCTGCCGCCGGGCTGCCGACCTCCGGCCTGGAGGCCGGCGAGGACCTAGGACCTCCCCCGCTGATCCCAGACCAGAGCCGGAGCCCCAGGGAGCAGGTGGGCCGGCCGTGTTGCGCCACACGGAGGCTACACACCCGTCGCATGTCCAACCCGTGGCCATAGCCGAAGCTGGTGGGCGATTGAGCATTCGAGAGGTGATGTTTATTGGTGTTAGAGCTTAGGGTTTTGTTTTAGGGTATTGGTCCCCGTGACAGGGCGTGACCGGTGCCGACGCGGTGATACGAGCAACCACGGGTAGGAACCTGCCCTATTCTTGTCAGAGATCAGATAGGAACCTATAGCGGGACTACACCATAAATGCCCTACTAGCGCATACGTGGCAGACATTTTAAACGGCGGTGCCTAGTCGCGTTTTGCCACCCTTCTAGCGTTTTTCCACCCTATTCAGTATTGTATTCTGCTATCATCTGCAGTGCATTCTCTTGTTATTTCTGGCGGGCACATCACGGGATTGGCAACATTCTGTAATACTCGAGCAATGGTACTCTAACCAGGACGATGCATGCGCTCATTGTACTCCTCCTAATAAACAACGCATATGTAGTAATCGTTCACGTAAGCTCATGGTTGGGCATTGGTCCGCATTCCTGTTTTTAAAACAATGTACATAAACTTTGCCTGAATAAATGGGCAATCCCCAATCAAACAATGTCCGTAGTGCTGTCCGAAATCAATACGCAATACGACAAAGATCTATATGTCATTTTTTCTTCAAAACAACCAAATCAGCAAGATGTTTTATTTTCGATTCCATTTTAATTGCCGAACTTGCATCCTAATGTACCGGTGAGTTAGCCTACATGCAAGCCCGATTTGGAGCTTATAGCACTGTGTTAAGACAAGCTGCGCCGCTGCCTGTAGCGGTGCGCAAATTCTGCCTCATTGCGCGGCCGGAACACGGCGCCTTGCGATGATTGGCCTGCGCGCCCCTCCGCCGCGCGTGCGGTGACTGCGCAGGCCATCGCCGCGGCTGAGATGGCGTACCGCATCGGGGAGAACGGCATCCAAGCGGCCTTTCCGCGACACCGGCGTGATGGAGCAGGAGATAGAGAGCATCGCCTCGGACGCTGCGGCCTGGAAGGCGTGGCGCCTCATTCAGGTGCGCGGCCTGGCCAGGGATTGTCCTTAAACGCATGTTGCCCTACGCCGTGACAGGCAGCCAACATGTGGCTGATGCCCCCCCCCCCCCCCCCCCCCGGTCCCGTTTCTCAGGTCCACACTGCAAAGCTTCTGAGCGAGCTGTACACAGACGCGGGCAACTCGGAGCTGGCGGAGCGCATGCGAGCCGAGCTGGAGAAGAAGCAAGACGACCTGCTGGAGACGTCGCATACCAGCATGGCGGAGCTGGCGTCCAAGATCAGCAGCCTGCAGGTGCGGTCCAGCATGTCCGGCCCGCCAGCGGGTTCCCCACCCTCCTGCGCGAACACAGGGCGGACGGCGGGCCTGACCCTCTGAGACGCGTCCCGGATGTGCGCAGGGCGAGCTGAGGAGCGAGACCAGCCGGCTGCACACACATTGGGCGGCGGCGCGGAGGGACGGGCTGCGGGAGAGGTTCCAGGTGAGTACACCCTGCTGCTCGCTTTCACGGTTGGGGGTCTGGTCAAGCTATCAGCCATGGCGGCGGTGCGAGTGAGAGTGGGCAGGGCAGAGCGGGGGGGGGGGGGGGGGGGGGGGGATGACGTTGCCTCTGCTGCCTTTGCTCTTGCCGTTGCCTCTGTTGTGGGTGCAGGAGAGACCGGAGGCGTGGCTGAGAAGGATGGCGGCGGCGGTGGAGGCCGCCAAGGGCCGGGAGCGGCGCAGCCGGGAGTCGCAGGCGGCGATCGACGCAGGCCAAACGCAGGCCCTGCTGGGGAGCGCCGTGTTCGGAGAGCTCAAGCTGCTGGAGGGGGTGGGCGCCCCTGGCCTTCCGCCGAGCCGATGTGGTGCCTGTTTGACAGGGTTGACGTAATGTAGGGTTGTCAGGCGCCAAGTCCCTGCTGAGCTGTGGCTCCGGGTGCCCCCCCCCCCCCCCCCCCCACCCACCCACCCCCTTGATGACGCCGCCCCCGCAGGGCATGCATGAGCTGCGCTCGCAGGTGACAGCGCTGCTGGGCGTGCGCCTGCTGTCCGGCATGGACTCCCGGCTGCGGGAAGCGCAGTCCGCCCTGCGGGGCAGTATCAGCAGCGCCGGCGGGAGCGCGTGCCGACCCCTGACCTGCGAGGACAAGGCGCCCCCTCCCCCCCCCCCCCCCCCCCAAGTCTGTCCAGCATACACAAACATCCCAGCTTTCAAGCGACCGCCACCGGCACCGCACAATTTCCATCAAGGAAGTAAGGAACCACAGCAAACACATCAACGAACGGCAGTATTATACATAGTGCCGGTGGTAGGAAAGAGGCCAAGCGTGTGTGCTACTCGCACAGGAATCATGAGTCGTGATGAGGCGAGACGGTGTTCTCAGTGCCAAGGCGCAGTGCACCGTCAGACTGTCACTGTCACTGTCACTGTGCGCTGTGTGACTGTGTGGCCGCGTTGTCTGGTGATGGCTGGCGTCGTTTGTTGGTGCTGTGTTTGCTGATGTGGTCCATTATAATCAGTTGCGTCGTAGTTTAGCCGTTGGTGTCGAACAATCGGAAACGGCTACAGAGTGACGGATGGCTGCGGTCGATTGAAAGCCGGGAGAGCGGGCGCTCTTTGTGAGCACCGCCCGGGAGCTCCACCGCCCGCTGATGAGTGCGACCGCGCTGCTCACATGGCCGCAGGTTCCGGAGCAGCACCTGCTGTGGGCGGCCGCGCTGGACCGGAGCACGGCGCCCATCGCCGCCGCTCTGGCGCGGTCGATGCCCGTCGTGGACAGCACCGAGGTGGGGCCCGTGCTCGGAAAGGGCGCCCTTGCCGCCCCAGCTATTCCGCAGGCGCCAATGCGATGGTGCAGAAAGGGGCGCGTGGCATCGCTTGACGAGTTTCCTCGGCATTCTGCTCGTGCGCTGCAGACCTTTCGCGTGCTCGGGGCCGCTGAGCGCCACGCCATGAAGATGTACAAGCGCTACGACGAGAAGGCGCGCCCTCCGCGGCCGATAGTTGTGTGCTTGTCTGCGGTTGATGGTGAGCACGGGCCGGCCACCCAATGGCGGAGTTGCCCCCCACATGCGGGCTCACGCGCCGCGCTGCATGCCCCGTGCCGCGCCGCAGGTGGCGACGATGGAGGAGAGCGTGGTGGGAGAACTCCGCGCGCTGCCGGTGTCCGCCTGCATGGCGCTGCTGGACAGCCTGGCCGCAAGGCTGAACATCCTCAGGCTGCACCGGGATCTCCACACGGTACGGTGTGTCTGCGGTCAGTGCGGCCTGCTCCGCGTGCCATGGAGACTTTCACTGACTATAGCGCGCAGGCAGGGGCGCAGGTGGCAGCAAATATTAAACGACGGTCCCTGGGCGTGTTTTGCCACCCTTCTAGCGTTTTCCTATGACCTTCTGCTATTACCCGTACCCGTCTAGTCTAGTCTCCTGTTACTATCATAGCTGAACTTCCATCGGAACAGACTGGTCAGACACAGTACTATAAAGGAATATTTCGTGATCATTCAGCATGTCTATATATGTTTTTCACACCCCGCACACCTGCTGATTGGTGATTAGCGGAACGGGTACATTACGGCGTTTGCAAGCATCCTTACTACTGGAGTACTGGAGTACTGGTACTATCAAGACGATGTGTGCGCGCGATGTACTCGTACTACTAACCCATCATGTGTAGGTAGTAGTCGTTAACGTAATCCCATCGCCGTGCATCGGTCCGCATTCCTGTGTTGCTATCTATTGAAACCAATGCACGCAACAATTTCCTCAATAAGAGGGCAATACCCAATCAAACAATGTCCCTACTGCTGTCCAATATCGATTCGCAATACGACTACGATATCCTGTCAGATTTGTTTCAAGAAAGCGGCAAAATATCAAGACATTATCTATTTCTATTTCTATTTCGAATTGCCGAACTTCCATCCTGATAGACTGGTGAGTCTATGCCCGGAGTCGCATGTCCGCGGCAACGGCACCGAGACCAATGCCTTCATGCAGCAACCTGTGATTCATCCGCAAGGTCCCCCCGCCCTGCTGACGTCGAGTTTTGTCTTGCCACGGCAGGCGGAGGTGCAGATGGAGGTGGCACTTCACAACCGCGATATGATGAAGGCGGACGTACAGCCCCCCTCCCCCCCCCCACCCTCCCGCCTTTCCTACGCCCTCCGCGCGACATGTGGCCAAGGGCGCGGCCGGGCCGTGCTGGCGCGGCTGACCTCAGCATGGTCCCCGGGTGCAGGTAGAGAGCGCCACCGCAGGGGTGTCCGCCTCGCTGCCCCCCGGGGCGCACAGCAAGTCGGCCAGGGCGCTGCGGCGCTACATCTTTGGCCCCGCGCACGGCCAGCGCAAGACGTTCCAGGCGCAAGTGAACTCCCTGTTTGACCAGAAGAAGTACCTCATGGGGCAGCTGATAGGTGACCCCCGATCATGACGTGAATATGCAGACGCCGGTGATGCACCCTTGGGACGGGGAGGCTGATAAAAGTTGCCTGGCGGGCATCCTAGTAGCCGGCAGCGCACAAATGATGACGCTGACACGGACATGGTGGCGCACCGCGCAGAGTTCGAGGGCCAGCAGGAAGGCGGCGCGCCTGCTGTCACCGGCGACATTGTGTCCGCAGGCGAGACGGCTGCGGTGCCTTCCCCTCCCGGCCAGCACACCCAGGCCGAGACACCGCCCACAGCGCTGCAAGCCGCGCCGATGGAGCTGGAGCCCGAGCCCAAGGGCGCCGCGATGCCATCGCCGCCGGAGCGCAGTGGCACTGCGCTGCTGACGTCACCGGCGCCGGTGTGGGCCTCGGGATGCGCGGCTGTGACTCCACTGCTCCGAGCTCTGAGCCGGCGAGAGAAGGCTGCCGAGCATATGACGCCAGCCCGGAGCCCGGCGGCACAGGAGGTGCTGGTGGGGGGGCCGCCGGCCGCAGCCTCCCCGCCTGGAGCAGCGGAGACCAGCAAGCCCCTGGAAGCTGGTGCGCTGGAGGCGCAGGAGGCGCAGGAGGTGGAGAGGGGGCGGCTGTGCCCGGCGTGCCTGGACCCGCTGGCGGGCTCCGTGCGCGTGTTCCCCTGCGGCCACTACATCCACTCCAGCTGCTTCCAGCAGTACGCCAGCAGCCACGGCGGCGGAAGGCTGCCTTGCCTGCTCAAGTGCGATCGCTACGAACTCAGCCAGGCGCGCCCCTTCCGCTGGAAACCCCCCCCCCCCCCCCCCCCCTTCCATCCCTGGCGCAACTGCCCTGATCCGGGCTTTCGTACATCAACCTACAATCTCACAACATAACTGAGACAATAGTACGCTCTCAGGCTGTGCTTGAGAGGCTATTACTATTATGGATAGAAGTACATACTCTACCCCTGTGTAGCCCTGTGTTATTCTGCTACAAGCCATGAGCATCTGCATGTATCGCGCCCTCTGTGGTATACCTCTGTGGTACATTGCGTGAGGAAAACGACCCATTGTTCCCTTTGCAATTCGTAGCAAGGCGGTGACCGTACCTCCCCCCCCCCCCCCCCCCCCCCGGGCCCTGAGGACACAAAACTCAAGAAAGAAAGTGTCATTGAATGTGTCAATAAATGCGATATGAGTTCTACGTTCAAGCTTTGTGGTCTTGAGCTTGTTGTGCTGGTTCTTATGGTCGCGGTATGTGCCTATGCTGCACAGATCAGCGAGTTCTCCATCGCTGGCCCCACCACGCCGGCTGCCCCCGGCGACGCTGGTCCCCCAATGGGCGGCAAGGCTCAGGGGGAGTGGATGACCAAGCTGAACGCGCTCCTGCAGCACCTGCTGCGCCTGAAGGCCACCAAGCCGGACGAGAAGAGCCTGGTGTTCAGCCAGTTCCCGGAGGCACTCAAGCTGCTGGGCAAAGCGCTGAAGGTGCGACCCCCCTCCCCCTTCCGTGTCCGCGCGCGTGATATTTCTACCCTTTTATTTGTAGTTTTCCGGATCGCTTCCGGCAATTTCAGTCATCGCATCGGATCTCCCTTGACGGCGAGTCTGTTGCGTATCTTTGCGCGTCCGGGGCGTGGCTGCTGATCATCCGCGATTGTTGCCGCAGTTGAATGGGTTGTCATTTGTGGAGTTGGAGACGGGGCGGAAATCCAAGAAGAGGTGCGGCCGGGACAGCGCCCTGCGTCCCGACATTCGGCATGATAGACACTGCGCCCAGCTGCGGCTTCACCAATGGGTGGCGGTTTGAAGTGCTGCCGAATCTTTAGTTCTGACATGCATGTCATATTGCATTCCTGCAGGGCTCTCCAAGTGTTTAAAAACGACCCGGAATGCAGGGTGTTCCTGCTCTCCCTGCGGGTAAGGCCAGGGGGCATTCCATCATCATGACTTATTCACGGCCTTATTTACTCCTGTTACTGCCGGATACTGCGCTGCTCGATTAAAGTCGGAATAACCGCCGCGCGTTGACGATTTCCTTTCCAATTTTAGAAAGGCCGAGTCGGAAACATGTAGGGATATTAAAGAATCGCCCGAGCATAACACGACCGAGTATTCTATGAGTATATAATATGATCAAGGAGCTGGCCGAAGTGGACAGTTTTTTGTTTTAACGTAAGGATCCCTACTCTCCCCGCGATCTTTGGTGGCGACGGCAGGCCGGCGGCGCGGGGCTGACACTCGTGACGGCGAACCACGTCTTCCTGCTCGAGCCGGCCCTGGACGCGGGGATCGCCCAACAGGCCGTGGCGCGCGTGCACCGCATCGGGCAGCAGCGGCCGGTCCACATCACGCGCTTCGTGCTTCGAGACTCAATCGAGGAATCAATCCAGCGCCTGCAGGCACGGCTGCGCACTTGCCCACTTGTGCTGAATTATATCTACGTGCCGTGTCGGCGCTTGTAACATGTGCCGCTGCTGTACGAGTATTGCCCCGGTGTTGTTGTACAGCTTTCCCGTACGCGTGCTGCCTTTAGCCTGCCTGATGTGAATTCGTTTGCCGGCGGTGGGGCTGCAGGAGACGCAGCAGGCGCTGCTGTCCGAGGACGCTGGGTCCCTCAATCGAGTTGTGACTCATGAGAAACACTCGGGGGAGGTGATGCGGGGCCTACTGGACGCGGTGTGCGGCGCCGGGCAGTGACGAGTAGAGTCAAGCGGTCGTCATCTAATACACGTAGTAGGAGCCTCCAGGTGCCGAACCTGATGCCATTTGCACTGTGTAAAAATTACAAACCCGTTTGCTCGCGATAAACGGTCTTATGCAAGTGCTTTAGTGACAGTACACTCCCTCCCTATCATATCCCTCCTGAGGAACTTGCAAAACTTGCCAAGGTGAAGGCTTGCCCATCGTGAACACCCTGTGAGGTGGCCACTCGATTCAGATAGGATGATAGTGATTATCGCGACACTATACCTATATTTATTGATTGCCATATCCGCTTTCCAACTGCGCCAACAGCCGCCAACAGAAAAAACCAATTCCAGGCGGTCCCGCGGCGGAACTCCGGTCGCCAGCTGCAAAACTAGTCGCCAGCTGCAGGTCCTTGTTCGCTTCGGTGCGCCGATGTATGACGGGCGCTGCTTCGTAAAACACACTGCAGGTTATTATTCTGGCGGACGAGTTGCACCGGCTCAGTAGTGAAAGGAAGCAGCCACCGTGACAGTCGATTTCCGCCGTGCTGTATTTAAACTTGCTGGCAGCTCTGGCGTTTTGTATACTCGTGGGCATAGTGAAGCGCGCAGAGATCGCGGTATGGAGACTCGCTGCGAAGTCGGCTATCCTTATACCCGACATCAGGAGGTGACATATCAAAGTCCAGGAGGAGGTGCGACTATATGTAAGACAAGGTACGTGAGAGACTACTTGTGACTTGCTCTACATTGGCTCAAGTATCATGGTATTGATTAAGTGCTACCTTATCTTGATATTATACAAAGGCCGAGTCGCGACAAAGCGCGGGTCTCAGCAATCCAGAAATGATCACCTCGGGAAACTCGATGAGCCCCCGTACCCTCCGCACCGGCGAAGTGCAATGCACGGCACAGGTAGGATAGGCACTGTATCTGTTTGATCATACAGATGCCCGGTGCAGGTAAGTATGCCTATTGAACGTGATATTTTCCATCTTGATATTGCTGTGTATGTAGGCCGCTTCTAACCATTGTGCGGTTATCAAAATAAATCCGCACTGAACCGTTAGATCTATGGATATAATTATCGGACGGACGATACGCATAACCATCCACCATGCCGCTTGATCAGTTTCGTCGTGCCACCGTCCTTTCAGGAGGAATATGGCAGTGCCTCTAAAGTACAACACGACTAAGTACAGCAGCCCAGTAAAGCAGTTAGGTGTTACTGCCAGCATCGTTCCAGATTACCAGCAGTCCCCGCACTCTCATATCTCTGTCAGCAATAGCTACAGTGTCAGCGACTCAGCATAAAGAATAGTACTGCTGTAGGTAGTTTTGAATACCGACTAGTGCTGGGGCGGCTTCGGCTGATGTGATGTCCCGGGGCGTACCCGTACTGTAGTCTTCGCAATATCGGTACAGGCTGGGGCTGCGGCTGAGTGAGCGCGGCAGGCGGCTCGGGAAAGCGCGGTGACTTTTTCTTTTTTTCGAGATGTAACTACGGGTACCCTCGGCATCATCCTCAGCATCACGACCATCATACATGTAGTTGTTCGCAATATATTCGTCTGAGATTCAATACAGGGGACCTATTCTGGATGGATTCATACAACTGTAGTCCGCACTGAATATAATTACATGAGCTAGCAGCAGTTGACGACACTACAGCGTTGGTAGTATACGGGGTCAGTACGCGTATCGCCAGTACTCGCGTGTCAGCATTACCCTGTAGAGACAAGTGACCTAGTGCTTGCTCATATGGCGCTGCTGCCACTCCTTGGACGATGGGCCGAAGCCGATCGTGCCAGGCAGATCCATCTCGGCCCCGATCGAGCAAACCCTTCTGGTGGTGCCGCAAACCAGAGTCCCTGCTCCCAGCCGATTACGCCCCTGCTGTCCCCAAAGTCGACACCATGGCTCCCACCACCGGCATGGCGAGCTACCGCATCACGCGGAGTGAGCTCAAGCAGCTCGTGAACCTGCACCTCAACGACGTCGTCATCCGCATGTGGAACAAGCACATCCGCGACCTGGACGCCGCTGGTACCCCCTTCGCCTCCAAAGAGGAGCTGCCCCTGTTCTCCGGCACCGACGACACCAGTGCCTCCGAGTTCTTCGAGTTCATGATTAAGAAGCTGGAGGGAAACTTTTCGGCGTATCACGACAAGATCCGTGAGTGCGCCGCTAACCTGGAGAAGATGTACGACGCGCAGGAGTTACTCCAGCTGTTCCATGAGCAGGTGCACGCGCCCCCCGCCCCGCTCCGACTCGTCGACGCCCTGCGCCCTGCGCCCTGCGCAGTGCCTCCGATCTCAGCTCTCGCTCCCGTCCACTGTAACGACAGCCTGGCTAACCCTTTGACATTCTTACCTGTCAGGCCATCCGCCGAGCTGTGCCGTGCGCCGTAACCTCCAGGCCGCCAGGGGTCCCAGTCAGTAAATCCATCTCGGATAATATCTGCTAATCTCGGCCGATCATGTCGGAGAACGCGCGGCGATCGCCCCGGCCGCGGGCGTGCGACGGCGCCAGCCTGGCTCGAGGGAGGGTAGCACTGACGACTCTCGCTATGCCTCCCCTTGCCGTTGGGTCGCCCACTCTGCGCTCGCCAGGTGAAGCTGCAGATGGACACCACCGGCAAGGTGACGCCCTACAACGAGATCAGCGAGGCGCAGGTGCTGGTGCAGCCCAACACGGGCAAGTGCCTGCTGGTGCTCCCCGACAAGCGCTTCTACGGCCAGAAGGTGCCCAGCGTTCAGCTGAACGCGATGCTGCGCGAGAAGCAGCGCGACCCCACGGCCGCGGAGTACTTTGTCATCTACTACGGCTACGTTCAGGTCACCAACGGCACCGTGCCCGACTACCCGGACTACCGCTTCCACGGCACCAGCGGCTTCCGCAAGGACGCTCAGACCTACATGAGCCTGACCGACCCCGGTGATGGTCACTGCCTGGAGGGCACCTGGAACACAGAGTGGATGAAGGGCGCGATCGTGCACGTGGAGTGGCTGGAGCGCCCCAAGGCCGCGGAGGACCGCTCGATGATCGAGTCGTACCGCATCTCCAGCTTTGTGGACTTTATGAAGGTCCGCACGCACGTGGGCAACGCCGCGCCCACCACCTGGTTCGTGGGCCGTCCGCTCAAGGACAGCGGACGCTTTGAGATCGACTTCCTGAAGGTCGTGCACACCACCGCGGCGGCGATGAGCGCCGCCTTTGCGCACGGCGGCGCGGAGTGCAAGGTCGTGATGGAAGGCCCCACGACCAGCCAGATGCTGCAGTACATGCGCCACCTGAGCCTGCAGGTCATCCGCAACCGCGCGCGCCAGTACATGAGCGCCGCCTTCCCGCTCAACACCCCCCTCGTGGACGACCGCGAGGAGGTGCTGGAGAAGAACGGCGGCAAGCCCGTGACCATCACCGACAAGTACGAGATCGGCAAGCTGGGCGTCATCCTCGCCTCCATGGGCGGCTTTGACAAGTGCACCTTTGACGGCGCCGGCGACGTCTACCCCAGTGTCAACGTGCTCGAGCAGCTGGGCCGCGCAGAAGCGGTTGACCTCATCCACCGAGCGCACGAGCGCGGCCTAATCACCTACTACTCTGCCGGCTTCAAGATCAAGGACGACAGCATCGCACGTGCGGTGCTCACCGGCACCGACGGCGTGGGCATTGGCGGCGCGCAGGTCCTGCGCCACATGGACCATACCACCGGCATGCACGGCCCCTACCAGCCCGAGAACCTGCCCATCATCCTGGGCCTGCGCAACGCGGCGCAGGAGACCACGCTTGGCCTGGGCGTGCGCCTGCTGTGCCGCCTGGACCGCATGTTCTTTGAGGGCACCATCGATGAGTGCTTCCAGCCCTGCCGTGGCCAGCTGCTCAAGCTGCTGCAGACGGATGATGAGGCCGGCACCGCAAAGATGCTGGAGCAGTGCAAGGAGGTGATGGACATGCCGCACGATGGCGAGACGCCCATGGTGGGCTACTACAAGCGCCTGCTGGGCGCCAAGAATCCGCTCATCAAGCAGCACATCGTGATGGAGGTCGGCGAGAAGGGCTGGTCCGAGTGGTGCAAGCGCCTGTCGGTGCTGGTGGACAACGAGGACGAGGAGGAGCTGTTTGACCTCTACATGATGCAGCCCTGGCAGGGCTGGCGCGATGCCTGCCACGAGGCTGAGTTTGGTGGCGCCGCCCGCATGCGCTCCAAGCTCAAGCTGGGCAAGGCCATGCGCGGCATGAAGATCTAGAGCCATGCAATCCAGCAAGTCGTAGCTCTGTCGGCCCCAAACCCCATCTTAGGTGTTACTTCCTACCGCATGCTACAACATGAGTGACTTTGCGCACGTGGCACTGTGTCAGCTGGGGCGGCCTGTCTGTAACCAGTATTATCCGTACTTCTGAAACGAAACTATATGCAATCCTCAAAACAGCTGAGATTGGAGATGTGTGGTTATGAAATAAGGAGCAGTGGTGTGGGAGATCAGGAAGTGCCCGGGGCATGAATACGAGGTCAAGAGCATCTGACAACATACTATTAGAAATACGTGCGACAGAGCCTTCAGATAGTGAACAGTGCAGCAGGCTGTTGTGCACTGACACACGCGCTGCATTGTCGATATGGTTCTACTAGGGTTTGAAGGTAGTCAGCATGACATCGGTTGCAAGCTGCCAAGACAATTTCTATCACACATCGGTGAATTGCGTCAATTTCTATCTCCTGCGAATTATGGTGGCGACGATAGTATGAGCGCGGCATATGTGTGAAATGTATGGAATGCATGGCGGCATGCGGCGGCGTGGCGATGTGCAGTGCATCAGATACTCGCATTATATAATTCGGCCACTGCCCCATGGCGTTGATGTTGATAGAGTAATAGTCCTTATTGATGTGTGTCACAATACCACTCGCGCTATCACTGCGGATCGTGTCCTGTGAAGATATGCGCAGAGGGAGGGAGAGGGCGAATCTAGCCTTACATGTTGCAGAGGGTTCACAGGGCGGATTGGCGGAATGAACAGTTTCTGAGGGGCGATACCGCCCACCCGCCACCCATGTGGCGGGGCGCGTCCCAGCTGCGCTGCTCATATTTACTATTTCAATATGTCACATGCCTGTGGATGCATGTAGATAATATACCCACATGAATGACGGCTGCTGGTCCCTGTATGCATATATGTATTCTCTATGTATATGTACAAGTATAATGTACATGTAGATTATATTATGTTCGGGCTTACCCAACTGCTTACCTGATTGGGACGCGGTGATGCCCTCTAACCACCTACAGCTCCATGTAAGGTTCCTCCTCCCTTCCTCCCTCTCTCTCTCTCTCTCTCTCTCCAGATAACATGTGCATACACATACGACGGCATTTGCCATCAATAGTTATCAGTTATTTTACTATCGCAACACATGTCGCTACGCGGGGTTGTATGACTTTTACCCAGCGCGGATACAGAGTAGTAATAAGGTCGATGCAAATGACTTTGTGGATGAAACAACGTTTGTTTACATATATCTGTTTCACCGCATGGTCGCCGAACGTGTGGTCGCGCGCCACCTGCGCGACCGCCTGCGGGTAGGCCGCTCCTGCGTGGCGTTGCGATGATGTGTATATATGCAATGACGTTGTATCACAACCTTACAGTATCACGCACTCGCGCACCTGCCTCTCTGTGACCTGTATTACTACTACTGTTTGCCGTAAACACTGTTTTTGGCTTGCTGCCAAGGCAAGGCGCGCGGCCGTCTGCAGCTTGATGCATCGGGATTTCGTAGTCGTGACAGCACCGATGCTCAGCAGTTGATGCATATTTCGCGCCGGCAGCCGGGCTTGCCTTAAACCTCATGACATCATCGATGGCAGCAGTTCTCTGCTGCTCATGGCGCTGTAGGCTATGGATGCTGAGACAAAATGCTGAGAATTTGCTTTCAATACCGCCATTCGTTTATAAATTTCAACGGGAATTGTCCACCGTTTGAGGATTGGTTCCATATAATCAGCATATCGCATAGTTGCGAGAATGACTAGGGAGATGAATATTACACACGCGTGCGTGTACTCTGCGGCCAGTCTCTTCGCGGGTCGTGTTGAGTGCGCTATTTTCCTATACCACCACGATGGCAGTTGCCAAGTATTGACGACCACGTAATCGATATATAGTTGCTTGGTGCATATATGGTGCATGCTGTATGCGGTCTGACAAGATCATGGGAAGCTATTTATGGCAGATACTAGTAGTTGCAGGAGCAGCATGACTGTGACATGCGCAAGGCCGCAACAAGCCGGTTTACGCTGCATCACTAAATAACCAGAAACATCATAATGTGAAATAGCTCCTCGTAGGTAATCAATCAATACGATAGATGTACGCGTGCGTGTAACATATTCTCCATATCATAATATCATCACAGTGCCGCCATCATGTGCCATAGTTTTCATGTTTTCGCATCAATATTCGATGCCCGGGTCCAGTGCGCGAGCGCATCGTGAAGCCCGTGAAAACGACAACTTGGTCACTGCATGGTTGGATATGCCAATACATACATGGCGCTTGCGCCGTCGTCACGCATGATATAAAACACCCAGCAAAGTCGCAATAAGAATACCCGCGCTCGCGCTGCTCGCACTCTATATTCCTGGCAGAACTCCGAGACCAACCACCTCATACGCTGCTGGGTGGGGGCACATGTCACAGGATAAGAATGCCATGATGGCCCCATCATGTGATATATAGCCCAGTTCGTCACGCGTATATAGTGCTTAGCTAATCAGTCGCGGAGACCTGTGGAACAATATGGGGTTCACGGGCTCATTTGCGTGCCATGCTGGCAGCTGTGACCTAGTCATAATTCTTCATCAGGCTGCCGCTTTGCACCTGTGCCCCTTATTGGTGGTACATGGGTCATGTGTGGCAACGGCGGGTGTCATCATAGAAGAACAGTCTATTTATTAATACAGAATAAGAGTATAAGATGGAACCCGATTTGTATGTGCATGTGCCTGTGTGAAATATAATACGAGTATATTACAGTAGTTATATTCGCGTGGATTATTATCTCTTCTACGCTGTCTAGGATTTTGTGGACACATGTACATACTGTACTTCATATACAGCCGTATATAGGTTCTTCAGCGCGCATCGCGCGCGCAGTACTAGCGCCCTCGTGCGGCCCATCATGGGACGTCAGGCAGCGCGGGCTCGACGACACAGACAGATACAGGGAGACGGTCGACAGCAAGCAAGCAAACGCTGACGTGACACCAGGCCGACTGAGCTATTATACCGGGTACCCGTATATGCTGCCACTCACTGCAGACAGCAGCCGACAGCCTCGCTGCCTTACCACCCGTCCTTCTCTCAGGGTTACGGTATCTGGACCTTCGAGGGCCACGTTTCCCCAGACCGCGCGCCCTGTCGCGCCGGCTGCGTCCAAGTTCTAGCCTTCCGCACCGCACCGCTACGGTAGTCCCAACCCTATCGACAGCGCACGAAGGAAACGGTGCCCTGCGCTTTCACAATGGCCCGCCCCTCCTCGCCCCTGCTTCTCCTGCTGGCGGTCTGCGCCCTCGCCGCCTCATCGACAGCCTCGCCTTCGAAACCCTCTCCATCCGCCTCACTGCCTCGCGTTCTGCGGCTATACGACGGGTCCCTGGAGGTGGCTGGCGCGCAGCGCGCCGACGACCCGCTCGCGCTGGTCATGTCGCCGCGGCCGAGCCAGCCTCTGCCGCCGGGCGTCGTGCCCGCCACGCCCCGTGTCGAGTCCGCGGACGACCCCTCCATGGACGACATTGTCCGCATTGGGAAGGAAATCTGGGACGTGGTGGAGGAGAACAGGTCCGCACTTGTCTGAATAAACCACGACGCGTTATTTTATGGTACTGGACCATGACTGGATTCACGTTCCTGCCGCGCCATGTTGCGCCACCGCTATTGGCTCTCTAGAACTAGGGGCTACTCGGAGCGCTGCCGCACTGCTGCGCAGGGGAGTGATCGACTACACGACAGACTACAGCGGCGCCGTGCCCGCCGCCGCCGCGAATGACCCTTTCACCATGACGGGCTGGGTGAACCAGGACGTAAAGGGCTGGCGCTGGCAGCTCGTCAACGGCTACAACAGCACCGTGGTGGACTTTGTCTGGGCGTTCAAGGCCAACACGCAGGGGCAGTACCGCGGCGGCGGCGCCTTCCTGAACCACGTCACCACCGTGGTGGCCGACATCTACGCGGCGTGGGGCTTCCAGGTCAGCGTGAAGGCGCACGCGGACGAGCCCTACAACGCCGGCACACTTGGCGCGCCCATCGCGGTCCAAGAGCTGCAGGTGGCACCTCCCAAATATCAACAGCAAACAAACAATCCTCATTTTACGACGCGGCTCCCAGATGAATTGATTCCCAGAGGTTGTTTCATTTGCCCAGAAAGCCGGTTATTGTGGATGAGAGATGCTCCTAGCATTTAGTGCTACGTACAATTCTTGCCAATGGAGGCAACTACGGGTCGGCCAGCATGTTCAAGCAGCGCGTTGCTAAAAGGCCTTTTTCGGGACTGCCTTGTGTGGCGGTGAGCAGGTGACGATGGAGGTGACCACCGCGCTGGACACGCGCGTCGAGAACTGCCGGGTGCGCTTCTTCGGCGACGGCCGCGCCCCGCAGTGCATCCAGTGCTCCACCTACGCCTGCTGAAGCCCCCAGCCACCCCGGTCGCTCTCCCCTCTCCGCCCTCCTGCCTGTACCCCACCTGTACGCTTCTCGAGCTGTATCACCTCCACTGTTGCCCCCCTCTGCAAGCAGAGCCTCTGTACCTCATGACCGCCACCCGCTGCTGCGGGGCGTGTACCATAAAAGTGTGTAATCCACCGTGCCATCCAGTCCCATGTGTGCCATCCAGCGCTTCATCATGTTCGTGAACCATGGCAGTCATTCCAAGTGAGGATGAACTCACTCGTGGCTCAGTGGCACTGTGGCTCAGCCGGACAGGACGCGGGTGCCCCCCCCCCCCCCCCCCCCCCCCCCCGCCCCCCGGCAGACAACACCGCCCACGGCCGTCACGGAGCCTCTGCGCCGGCGAACCTCGCTGCCTGGCATGTCCCACACGATCGTGTTGCTGGCCATGCCATTCAGCCCACACTCGCTGCCCTGTCTAGTTAAGCCCTGTCTGATTAGCTCGGGGCCCTGCGCGCACCCCCGTGGTCATTATGTAGTGTGGAATGCAGCAGCCCGGAAGCCGCCTCGTTTGGCCAGAGCTGCACCCATGGTGGCGATATAGCATTAAGACTGCCATTGACATCTGAGGAGCCGCTGCTTTTCTCAGAGGAAGGTCCCGGTAGACAAGTGCTGGTCAAGCCGCAGATTCCTGATTTCAGGACACCTGGCAGATGGCGCGATAACGGGCCTTGATGCACATGGCCTCCCAAGGTGGCAGCTGCCATACCGTACAATTAAACTTCACCCCCAAACAATCCATGAATCGTTTTGCATCTCCGCGCCGGAATATTCGTGATGTATTCTTACATATTTTTTCCTTTTTGTAGTTTCTTCTTCTTCGCGCGCGCGCGAGGGGGGGGGAGGTCAAAAATGTTATTTGTCCGCGGACGGTTTCTGTTTTTTTCACTATGGGGCTGTCCGCTCACACTTTCAATACACAGTAATTGCAAACCAGGGTTGTGTGTACGTGACTCATGAGCAGGCTAAAGCTAATGTCATCGGATCGACTCAACTTTAGTCCCTCTTACTAAGCGTAGTAAAAAACAATTCCGTTTGACGCTTTCGTGGGGGTTAGTTCAGCGCACGTAAGCGGCGGCAAACTTACGTGGACTTAATGAGGGGAACCTGCGTCAACTCTGGCAGGTTTTCCGGTCATAGCATCTGCATGTGATGGCTTATTAGGTGTGTTGGATCAAGTTACCTGGTTTAGGTGACACCGTCCGCCCAGCCCCCAGTCGGCGCCCCTATGTTTGTCGATCGTAGTATATAAGCAGAACATGCCCTCACGCCCCCCATATTGTCTGCACACATCAACATCGCCGCAAAAAGGGGTTCCAGGGGTGGCCCCCAGGGCCCCGCCCAACTACGTCGGCTTAGCCTCAAACAAGCGGAGGGGGTGGGAAGGAATGGAAATGTAAGTAAGATTTTGTGCTGTTGACAATGTGCTCCTGGCCTAGGGCTACAGCCACACCCAATTGGGGCCAGGTGGTGCCCTTTAGCAACCCCCAGGGCTCCGGGCTGGGCGTGTTAAACCATACCATACCATACACCTGGCAGGGTTGTGAAGCGTCCGCCGAGACTCAACAAATACCGGGGCGGGGCTACGTGATGACGAGAATATCGCGAGAATATCTACAAAAACAGTGAGCATCGTCCAAACGCGAGCCACACTGGCATGCCAACCATAGCGACGTAGCGATGTGCGATAGCGACTGTGCGTCATGGGGACATCTGTCCTTGCTACCAAAATAATGCGCATTTCAGTCTGACCGTACATGCAGCTGCAAACCTGCCCAGAATCGCAGATGATAGAAACCCGCTGGTACGCGTATATGTAGAGGATTCTGAGGGTTTGAGATGGGAACTCGCCGAGAACGTATGAAGCCTGCAATTTCTACTGCGCATTTTTCCGTGGCATTTACCGCGCAGCTACCATGATTATGCTATATGAACTGTGAACGTGCGGCGATGGGAAAACATACCCCCTCGTCGCGCGAGATGGAATGTAAACCTGCCCAGTTGATAGAGGCGCGCTTGTGCATACGTATTGCAGAATTCTGAGAGTTTATTGAGATGGAAACTTCCGAGTTGCTAGTTTGAAGCGTGCAATTTTGGCACACTCAGCGAACCGTGGGATCTGCCGTGTTACCGCAGCATGTTAGTGTATGTATACAAGTGCTGAAATGTTGTACCACATCATGAATAGAAATAATACAAACCTGCCTAGATGATGGTCGGAGCATGCTGGTGTATACATTTGCAGATAACGATCACTCTGAGAGTTTCATCAGAGGGAAACTCATCACTGATTTATATTTGCTAGAGCATCATACTGTAAAATTACATGCGGTCTACAGGGCCAAACATGAATTGTTTTGCATCTTTTGCGTCGGAGTATTGGACTATTGGTGCTGTATTCTGACTTATTTCTCCGTTTAATATAGTATTTACTCTTCACGGGCGGAAAACGTTATTCATCTGCAGATCGTTTGTGTTTGCTGTACGGTATATGTGCCAAGATAGTGTGCCGAGATGGTATGCAAACAACGTACCCTACTAATGATACGACCCTACTGGTACATGTCGATGTAGAGGATTCTGAGAGTTTATCAATGCTGTCTAGTTTATATCTACCTTATCTACAGTTTATGCAGATGATACCTTGTACGCAATTCCAATTCAAGTTGATGTTGCAAGTGGAGACAAAATATGTATACACTGTTGTTATGGCTGTTCATAACAACAACGATTGTTAATGGACAAGTATATACACGTACGCGGACCATCTGCTTTCTTGCGCCCTGCATTTTTTGTGCAAACTGCCGCGCTACTACTATATAATGCTGAGTACATATTGAGCTTCCGGCACATGTAAAAACTAATTAACTAACAACACGTATGTGACGGAGATTGCAGCAGCTGTGGCCTCTTGCATCACGTTCCGCTGCTGCAGAAAGAGCAATTAACAACCGCTGCCGTGGAAAATTAACTCGGCAAAATATTGTCGAAAACTCAAAACTCATTGATGTGATATTACTGAAACTTGGACAATAGTAGTGACCGATTGCTGTACGGCATGCAATTAGAATAGCATCAAACGCTTCACCATAACAATATCTTCGAAGGGAAGCCAGCAAAGAAGATAGTTACACAGCAAGTTTGCACCCTAGACCGATGCAGTGGGGCTCGTCCATAACGCCATAGTATACAGGAAATCCGCAAAACGACATCACCGGGATCTGTGCTAATCAGTAACATGGCCTATCGTCCGCGATTTATTACATGGCAAGACTTATGCAACACTGATGGCTGGCTGACTGGTATGGGAATGGAAATAATGTGTGTGTGTGTGTGTGTGTGTGTGTGTGTGAAAGTAGCAAGAAGTGCCGCTAAGCTAGTACGACACATAGTACGAGCTAGTATACACATCTCCACATAAGCATGGGGGTTACGGATTCAATCGACACGCCCATAACTGGTTATTTCTCTGAGGCCGCTGTGCGCACGTGCATGAATCTTGTAAAGGCTAGTGCGCCTTGGTTCGAATACTGTGGCACCGCGTTAGACCCGATAGTGCCGCGATGTAGCCTCAACCATCAATGAAAACATTAATGCCTAAACGATGTGTGTGTGTGTTTGGGGGGGGGGGGGGGGGGGGGGGGGAGGGGGCAATAGCGCTTCAAAATCAGTAATTGCGCCATTCATGCCCATACGTAGCCATCGGCAAATAAACTTGTCGCCGCCGTACTCGTATTACGCCCCTTTGGTATGTGAGCTATCGGCAGTGCATGTAAGGCATTAGAATTAGGTCACCGAGGGTATGTACCATGCCCTATCCATCGATTCGGTTGATTTTGGAGCAAATTCATGGCGAAAATCTTGCAGTAGTCCTTGCATCCCAAAAGCACGAGATAAGCATGAGGTGAGGGGTCTCGCGGCCTTCTTGCTGTAGGGCAAAGGTTTCGATAGTAGTGCATGGGTACACATAGCGCGTTATCGTGGCCCGAGTGGCGCTACAATGGCGTGACCTTGACTGCCTCGATAGATGATGATGCTTGGGAATAATAACGTTGTGAAAAGGGGGTAATCCGGCGAAGCGTCGATTTTTCGGCGGTGAGCTTTATTGCCGTACGGGTACCCGTAGAGTGCAGCGGATCGGGCCTATAGGTGCATGACTAAAGCGCTTATTTACTGGAATGTACTGCTAAGTACTATAATCCACCCACCCACCCGCCCACCCGCCCGCCCACCCACGGTCCTTAATTACACAGCCGTCCGATTACGATCTCACGGTTGGGAGGCTATGAGTACTGGTACTCGGTACTCGCTCTAGTACTTCAAAGCGCTGGCAATGCGAACGCTCGCTGCTGGTATTGGTACTCGCTACTCGATGCTGGTATTGCTGGTACTGCTAGTACTGGCACTCGCTACTCGCTGCTGGTAATGGAAAAAAAACTCTGGCACTTCTAAGCGCTTGCAATGCAAACGCTCGCTGCTGGTACTTCAAAGCGCTGGCAATGCAATTCATGGAACTGTAGGCCAGTGATATAGAACCCGTTCTTTTAAATTTTTCTGAAAAATCGACGCATCGCTTATTCAACTGTCAAGTTACTTCATATGCCGTGGCGCCTATAACCATCGCTAAAGGGGGGCATGAACCAAGTATGAGCGGTTATTTGCGTGCAAGGAAATAAAAAACACTACTGCCTTATCCCCGGGTATATTGGGTCTTGAAACGCATCCACCTAAAAGCGCCGCGCCTATGATGTTGCCACTTATTGCAATGTGCCTACTTCTACCTTTAGGGACGAACATGTGCCTAGACTACGTGCGCCCGCGACGCCCGCGAGATTGTGACCTTTGACGTCATTTTTCGTATACAGGTAACTGTCAATATTGTTCCAGAATTGTCAGAGCAATCCCTGAGCCGCTATTGATTTCCGATTCCATTTTAACGGTTGCTCCATAAGGCAACACTGAAGTCGCGATGATATCAATGCATAACGTACATTGGCCCACGCTCACCTGACCCCATCCCACGTAAAACCACCCTACCCCCTTCGATAACATGTGTCATCACTCAGCCATGGCCATCCCACCGGCCAATGGTCTACGTATGCCCAGGGTCACGTCATGGGCACCAACCCATGTGTTAAGTAAGTCGGTACTTGGAACGCCCTATATGGTGCCATGTTAGTTTGTATGACACAGCTATTAGGGTAGTATTAGGGTCTGATTAAACCCCATTAATATACACGTGCAACATTCCAGGGTTTCATGACAAAAATCCCTACATTGAGCTGCACTACTTGTTGCAAACTCGCATTAGGCGAAAAGGGGCATAGGACTTATGTGGTTGGGTGTATCATGTGATAGTGCGTCGCAGTCGTCGTCGTCATCTAGCGCTATAATAGTCGTAGTCGCCACATCATAAGTATAACATCATGAATATATGTCATATTGTCGTCGCACCTGTCCTCGTTGCGCACACCGAACCACAAAACGTTGGCAATTCGCGTTTCGACAACAACGCGCGCGTCGCAATAAATGTTGGGATAGATTACGCGACGACTACGCAACTACGACGACGGCTAGTCGCCACACCGATCCACAATAATTGCCCGCGCGATAATATACACCCTCCGCATAAGCCCAGGTTCGGGGATATAATACATAAATGGATTGTAAATATATACGTGGCTGCATCGAGACCGTGCACGTGTAGTATATGCATATTGCTAAGGGTGGTGTTGCCGGTGTTTTACGGCTTCTGACAAATGATGTGACGGAACGCTAGACGCGATGGTGCCACGTGGTAGCCGTTCCCATTAGAACTTTCACCAACGCAAAAGCAAATTGAGTGGCGTAGCAATCGAGGCGACATGCGTATCAACGGAACAACTCTTGCCACATGGCAGCATTATATTGTAGACCTATCTACTCGCGTAGTCTCAGGTACACATCGCACTAGTACTCGTACACATAGTACTATTACGACTAAAGCGCCCGCCGCCAAGCAGCGGCAAACCAGGAGCGGAGGATCATGGGTGCGGCAGGCCCGGCGGCACCACCCCCACCGCCACGTGGTGGGCGCTGGTAACCCCAAAGACCCGTGTCCGGCTGGGTGCGGCAGGGGGCTGAGCGGAGTGGCCGGTTGTGGCAGGTCCTTGGATCATGCGACGACCAGGGAGCCCTACGACGGGCTTCTTAAATAATACTCGTAGTCGTGGTAGCTAGCGCTTGCTGGCGCCGCCGGGCAGCAGCCCTATACGGGGAGCTAATAAAAATACTTCATGTACGACCTCGGCCTTGAGTCAGCCTCTCCGAGATCCGCCTACGGGTGGGGAAGGGGGTCTGTACCACTCAATCGGGGGCAGCGTACTCGCGAGGGATATTCGAAATAAAATCGTGTTCTCGTATCTTGGTACGACCCGCGACCGACATGAAGATCTGGCGTACCCCCCACCCGTATATGTTCCATATGTGAATCACTCGAATCCCGGCCTAGTACAACGGAGTGTTCGGCGGCGCCCTGCGGCCGACGCGTTCGGAACACCCGGGAAACCCTCAGCTGTCCCGTGAGAACGGGCGAGGGCGGCGAGCGCAAGGAGACAGGAGCCCGGCACTTAAAGGCGGGGCGGGCGTTTGGGGGCGGAGAGGCCGGGCATGGCAGCGACTCAGGGGCCAGGAGACAGGAGCGGGAGTGCCCCGAGGGAGTCGCAGCCATGCAGCGGGAGGAGTAAGCTGGCAATCAGCTCGGTCTGACCCTGGACGGGCGGGTACAACGATGAGGCGCGCTGCGGAGGCGAGCGGCGCGCGGGCGAGCAGGATCGGTATGCCGACCACGGAGCGACGACACGCGGACGGGAAGGGGGGGGGGGGGTGTCCGCCTTTCCCCCTCCAGACCCTATTGGGATCCTATCGTAAGAGCTCAGGCGGGCGAGATGGAGGCAGCATCGGCGGACCGCGGCCGAGGCCGGCGGACCGCCACAGTCGGCGTGGTGGGGCGAGCAGCGCCGCGACCTGCAAGATATTTCCAGCGATGGCGGCACGTGGAGCCAAGACACACGACGTATTGCGCGGTGCCGGTGCATGACTAATGTACGGGAAAACTTTTTCGGGGGCGGGGCGAGTATTACATTCGTATTCCCCGTATTGGCAAGCAATTAGCGATAGTCGCTCGTGCTGGCGACAAGCACCCATAGTTATCCGAAGATACCACAACTATTGATGACGTGAAGGAAGGAGGCGGGGTTTGGAAACGAAAGAGGATGGCCGGAAGCTTGAGCTTTAAATACACTATATGTGTTCTCTACTATGGTTCGAGATGGCAGGCCCTAAGAGCAACTCAGTTTGGGCGGTGGAGAGCAGGAGACTGGCACGTTGTAATCAATTTCAATTTCAATTTGATATGACTAACTTGTATAATTTTCACAGTGGCGCTAGCGCTTCAAAACCACATATATTGCTGCAATCATATGCATATTGCCATGGGACATAACTGCCCCTTTACTCATACCACACCACCTTTGGCATGATAACTATCCACCATGCGTGTAGGGTAATGAAACTGGGCTATTCCGAATGGCATGCGACACGCCCTATGTACGGATTCCGCTACCTTACGCGCAAAATCACAGGAAAATGTTGCTGTGATCGTCGCACGCGCGCGCATTAGAATGTTCTCGCGGCCTCCGCGCAGTAGGGCTTTGGAGCTGCGAGTCGTGGCTGCCGCTGGTGGGCTGGGAGACGTGGCTGCCGACAATGGGGGCCTGCGAGTCGCGGCTGCCGGCAGGGGGCTGAGAGCCGTGGCTGCCGCTGCGAGGGTTGATGCCGCCGCGGTGCCAACGCGCCTGAAATGCACAGCGCAGCAGTGGCGGCATCCCCCCCCCCCCCCCCCCCCCCCGCCCTCTTCATCTGCTCATAGGGCTTCCGGAGCCAGGGCGGTGGACGCCTAGAGTAAGCACCCAGTTTTGCCTCAAGTGAAATCCGCTTTTAATCTGTGTGTTCAGGGCCGTGGCACCGTTCATATTCAAAATGACTTCACGACTCCAAATGACTCCAAATGACTCCATACGCGACCTCCACGCAGTAAACTATAAAGTAGTGCGCATGGCTACACCAGTCCACATAAGTCTTTGCGCATAGAAATCCGCGGGTATCCTCGCCTCGGAGCCCAAGCCATGGGGCCACGGGGGCATGGAGCCTTGTAATCCAGTGTATGCAAGCCTCCTACGCCAAGGAGGCAGCCGTTTCTCCTGGTTATCGCACTTTTAGAATTGTTCTTCGGCAATGGCATTGCTTGGCACCTACATGGCTAAAACCACCGAAAAAAACGGGCGATGAATAGGGGGCTACTTGTTGGCGGCGTAGCTACCATCCTTCGCATATGCCCGCGCGCTGTCGGTGATAGGTGGACGTATGCATGCGCTGTAAGACCACCGAGATTGAGCCCAGTCCATGCACGCTACCGATGCAATGCATGGCAGTTCCATGAGAGTGTGCTAGTACTCCCGTCGTCGTGATGGGGCCAATCATCCCACAATTTTCCAAGCTGCAAGATACGCACCGTTGGCCGCGCCTCGCTGGGTGAAAGTAGACGCACACGTAAAGCGCCTTCGATTCCATAGGTGCATGCTTATACCGCCCGCACCGTTGGCGCTAAGCGCGGGTTGGCCCCCTCGACAGCAATCTCGCCACTGCTGCACATGTCTGCGCGCGTGTTGTCACACATGTCACCCATCATCCAAGGGGAAAAGCCAAAATGATGACGGGGTCCGCGCGACGTGGAGACCTATCCTAGGTGTCCTCGCGCCTGGGAGCTTGCGTGGAAGGGCACATTACATGCCCCCATCATACGCCCCCACCCACAGGAGTGAGTGGGCTGGTTGGAATACCAGAACAGGGGGGGTAACTTTAACAAGCCATAACATTTCGGCGTGTTATCAGATTGGGCTGAAAATTGGTGCGTTGGAAAGCGCAGGTCATGGGCTTTCTATCGCACTAATTTTCAGCCCAGTCTGATAAAACGTCGAAATGAAACGAGATTGCAATGTTACTACTTCTTGCAGGGCGAACAACCAATTTTCGAATGTCGCATGCAACCCGCTGCTAGCTGACCATAGACTCAAAACCATGCGCCGCGCGTCATGGGGTTTGTGGCCAACACATGTATCTCGGCGACCATGGGAGGAAAACACGGTTCTTGCCAAATGTCGGCGTGCCGTGCGCCCAAACCGTTCACAACCCGGCTGTGCAACACTTGCTACACTGGTAGTGCCGCATAACATGCGACGCGCGCGCCACGCGCGACGTCGAATTGGCCCTAGCACACCATGTGCACGCTCTTTGATGGTTATCCTCTCAATGGCTGCAACGGCGTAGACTGCGTAGACTGCGTGGGCTTACCGGCTAGAAGCGACCAAACCCAAATAATGCCCATAAAAACATGCATAGACTTGTGTGGGCTGCCGTACATGCGCATCGCACGCCACCGCGAGTCAAGTGGCGCTGGAATGGCGTGCATTGATGCAAATCATCGATGCTAGTGGCAATATTGCTGTACTACAAAAAATGGGGGATCGGGTGCTCTGGCGCCCGTGCGCATCACTCAAGGGGGGCATGTTCGAATCATGAATGTATGGTCCGAATGCGAGTACGTCACCCATCGCACTGTAACGCCGCCGGATCTTGGGTACTAAAAGATCCGGTGCACATGCCGCAAAATTTCACTTGCATGATGGCCACATGTTGCAATGAACGTTGCGCTCCGACTATTTTTACATTTGTAGCCCGAAACGTGTCTTCATGTGCACGGACGCCCGCATAAGGATGCCTACGAATGTACCACTCCTCGCGCAGAATTAAAAGATATTAATTTCATAATCACGGCGCGCACCCAGCCGCCCCAGCCGTCCCAGCGACGCCCGAATGGAGGTTTTAGCGCAATATAAATGTACGAACCATGTATTAATAAAATTCTCAGTACTTTACGCGTTAGTATACACGTTGACGGCGTAGACCACGGTCAGGCGACTACCATGTGCCGCACTCATCGATCAACGCCCCGGTGATATGTTCTAAACTTGTTTATGGGGTTTCCTCCCTTTCCCTAATCGCTTTACGGCTACCGTGTGCTCAGTGGTACGGGATAATAGACACCTGTCGTTGCGCCCTTTTTGGGTGCATCACAAGTAGACATAAAAGCAGCCATAACAGCCGAACGTGCCATTTTCGCTGTGTGACACGCATCGATTAACAATCTCGTACCATGTTGCGAGCAAGGTCACCCCATGTTGTTCAAGACCACACTCGGCTCACCACCCGTGTGTAAAATTCTCATCCGTACGCCTGTGCGTTACCATGTCAGATGGAGAAGAACCCGTCGGCGAGCCGACGCTCGAATCACTACAAGCATACGTGAAGGCCCAGTCTACATAATTATTGTTGCGCGAGCTTGCGACATCGTTGGTTCAGTTGACGGCTCGTGACCGTGTTGTTAGTGGAGGCGGAGCACGTGGCTCCGGTTCCGGGCAGCGCATCGCGGGACAACCAACATGCAGCGGGGTAGTCGCAGTGCGCCCCGACTTGCTAGAGCTAGCCCACAGCGGCCGTGTCGGAGCAAAATCCGCGAGTGACGAGGACGACTACCTCGCGGTGCCAGAGCTTTTGCAACGAGCAGAGTATGGTTACGATGCCGGTCGATCGGTCAGCCGAGTGCCTGGACTCTTCCCCCTAAGCACCGACCTAACGAACGAGTACCTCAAGCGAAGATGACCGGCGCCTGCCGGCCCAAAAGGAGTATCTTTGGATGTCGTGTACTCGTGTTTCGGCGCCCACATGGCCGCACTTTTCGTAGCTCTCGACGAGTTGCTACCCTACGTCCCTGTTGGAAATCAAGACTTCACTCCCTACCTCGCACTTGCTCGGAATCACGCCGAAGCCATCGACAAGGCGTTTCGCTTTCGTTCGGCCTTCTTACGGAGGCTTAACGAGGTCAAGCGCGTGCACTGTGATCAAGGCGTTTTGGACGTACTGCGCGAGCTCAACACTTTCGTTCAGCCTGCTTATGAGCATCTGGGTTCTGCGATTCTTGGGGACCTAATGAAGGACTACGAGCGTCGCGTCTTCAAGGCGACAATTGCCAGCAGCGCAAAAGCTACCGCTACTGTTCGAATGGCGGCAGCGGCTGCAGGATGCGGGCGTGGACGTGGACGTGGGCGTGGTAGCGGCGGGCGCGGGAGTGGCCGTTACAAGTGGTTCGCAACGACCAAGCTTCGCGCGTGTACGTAACGCGCGTGACAGGTGCTACGAGAGCGAAGGGCGCGCGGGGCGGCCCTCCTACCTGAGCATAGCCCCGCGAACCCGGACTGGTGTTGTTGCAAATAAACCCGTCTAGCAACTACCGCCGGAAACCTAACCGCCGCCGCCGAGTATTTTGCTAACATGAACCGTCCTTCTGTTACGATGTCGGCAAGGTGCCACACTTACGTAATTGACGAGCCCGAAGCTCCCGCCCCTTGGGCTGCTTCACTCCGGTCCCGGCTGCAGTACGCGTTCGGCTCATGCGAGCTGGGACGGCGGACCTTCAACCGCGCCTACTCTCCAGCTTCCTCACCGCTCGGACACTCAAGGGCTATGCCGGCAGATTGTCTTAGTTCGCGGAGTTATGCCACGACTCCGAGAACATCAGTCCGCTGGAGGCGACCACTGCTAATGTCGTCCGGTACGTTGCTTGGATTGGTGAGCGGGGGCACATTGGGGCTAAGCCGTTGCAGCCCTACCTGTCCGCAATCAACACGTTCTTTGAGCTACACAACCTCGACCCGATCATCATGCACCTTACAACGGCTGGCCTGATGCTGCGGCAATGCCGCTTGGAGGCTGCCCCTTTGAGAGTAGTCCATCTGCATAATTGTGACAATTATACGAGTATAACATACTACGAGTTAGTACCTGTGTACACTACTACAATGTGTGCCTGAGACTACGAGTATATGTACTGTATAATGCTGCCATTGGTAAGCGTTGTGTTAAACAATTGTTCTATGCTCAGAAACCAGTGCGACAGTCTCAACATGAGAGAGACTCAAAGGACAAACAAAGGTGGTGTGCAGTGGTGGTGCAAAGGCGAGAAAAACACTGTAGCCTCTCGCCTTTGCACCACCACTGCACACCACCTTTGTTTGTCCTTTGAGTCTCTCTCCTGTTGAGACTGTCGCACTGGTTTCGGAGCATAGAACAATTGTTTAACACAACGCTTACCACATAGCAACATTATACAGTACATATACTCGTAGTCTCAGGTACACATTGTACTAGTACACACAGGTACAAACTCGTAGTATATCATACTCGTATAATTGTCACATGTTGATGTCGCTTATAGCTTCGTCGAGCGAGCAGAGTTGATTGTGTCTGCTCCTAGCATCCCAGAGTACCACTACAACTTCCGAGCCCTTGTGGTCTCGGTTGTCAACTTCATGTTCTTTGCCAGGGGACTTGGGCTGCGGGACTGGCGTGTCCTGCGGAGTGCGGGACGTGCATGTCGACGATTACAACATTACCATGCAGGTGTACCGCGAGAAAGGCCGCGTTGATCGACGCGGTCCCGATTCAAACTGCGCGTACTGCTTCTTCCATTGTCGGAGCACCCCCGCATTGCGCGTATCCTGCACCACTTCATCGACCACGTACTGTCTGCCCCCCCTGGTTCATGTTGCCTTGGTTGAAACAAACTTCAGGGCGGTCACCCCAAGCGAGCAGTCCAAGTCTTGGACCGCCGCTATATTGTCGGGCTGGCTCTCTAGGGCCGCTCGTCTTGCCGGTGCTGCCCCTCCCGCCGGCACTTCCTGGAGCTCACACAACCTTCGCAAGGGAGCATCATCTGCCGCTAACGCCATCGGAACTTCACTGTCCCACATTCGCTACAGTGTCTTGAAGAACGACACGAAGATGGCGAGAACGTCTTCACCGCTGCCACCCGCAAGCGCCTGCTCAACAGGCTGGTGCGCTGCAGCTACCGCTGAAACTGTAGGTGCCTGGTCTGTGCGATCAGAGCTGGGGTACTTTACAGCCCACTTGTGGCCATAGAGAGTTGTAAAGCTGGTCTGAAGATCACGCCGCTGCCGCCTAATCCATGGCTGGTATGAGGGGGGCGCATGCCATCCTCATCCCTTCTGGCATCTATGGGCTTGCGTGTTCGATCAGCGCGGCCCCCAGTGAACCTGATCGTAGGTTGTCCATGGCGCACGCCTTGCCGCCCATCTCCAACATCTGCTGGTGCATCAGCCGCTGCACCGCCGGCGCCAGCAGGAGGCGCACCGTCATCAGCGCCCGCATCTACCGCCAGAGATGCAACAGCATTCGCACTGGCCTCGCCAGAGGGAGCTGCAGCGCTCCTCGCGCCGAGGGCGTCCGATGGTCCTGCGGATTGCTGGCCGTTAGGACGCTGAGGGCGCGTGCCGGCTAGTCTCTCCATCAAGCCCTCGGTTTCCTCCTCTACTTCCCCGGAAACTGATGCCACGACTAGCCTCGCGAAGGCCATGACGCGAGAATTGTTCTCACGCAACTTCTCATTGGCCTCGTGCTCCCTCTCGGCTTCTTCCTCGGCATCCGCCGGCTTCGTCGTAGTGCTCCCGAACCGCTCCGCCAGCCGATTGTAGTTGCGCTGCTTGGTGTGATAAAGCTTCCGCCACTTGCTGTCCTCCGCCTCAACGGTGAGCACGAGCTCCCCGCAATGCGCATGTAACTCCTTGAGCTTGTTGAGCTGCGCCGCAGTCTTGCTCTTTTGCTGCGCGAGCTCGGTCTGTAACGATGCGACAATGCCCTTTAGCTTTGTCACCTCCCGGTCGTCCTGCTGCGGCCCGTTGTCGCCGATAACGCCTTCCCCACCAGTCGCTGCGCTTGGCTCCTCGATAGCATCGGCATCTCCCTCCTCTGTCGCCCCTTCTGTTCCTTCGGGTGGGTCGGCTCCCGCCTCTGCTGCAGCGTGGGCATCAGCTGCGGGGCTGTCGAGCGGCTGCTGCGCTTCGCCCGCGCCGGCTCGTCATGTCTTCCGCCCACCCACCTTCCGTTTTTCCCGCTTGCCACACGCCGCCGATGGCGTAGATGGTCTCGCGGCCTTGGGCATGCTGCACAGCGGTCGTCCCGTCGTCGCGCCCACCCGACTGCGAGCGCTGTTGGCTGGATGGGACTGGCATGCATTCTAACATTCGCGCGGGAAAACTTTCTCGACGCCGAGTATCTGCTGGCAGTGGGAAGACCGTGTTTCAAAGTTAAGTCTGGTTTTGCCAAAAAAGGTTAAGCATGCGGTTTACACGGACAAGAGCCGAAATTGAAAGGGAGGAATGAAGGACAAAAGTGAAAGAGTGGAGGGAAAACGGAGTCAGGGGGGCGCTGCGTGTACCGCAGCGAAACTGGAAGATTGCAGGCTCAACTGTTATGGCTGCTTTTATGTCTACTCGTGCTGCACCCAAAAAGGGCGCAGCGACGATGCCTAGTATCCCGTACCACTGAGCAACACGGTAGCTGAAAAGCGGTTGGGGAAAGGAAGAAACCCCATAAACAAATTTAGAACATTTCAAACTTGAGTCTAGTTTTGCCAGTGATGAGCGAACGGAGAGAGCGGTGGATTGACGGAGAAGGGGTAGCGCCAGGGCATGAAGGGGGCACCGAGAAGGCCACCGCTGCGGAGTCGTGTTGGACTTGGAAGTGGCGAAGGGGCGCGATGTGACCGAAGAAGAACCACGTGCCACGAGAAGGAATCAAGGACGCTGGGGTCGATGTAGTCCAAAACGACGTTGGAGATAGTGCCCCAGCCGCCCCATAAGCACCAAGGTTTATCCCAAGGTGGCGGATCCCAAGGTGCCGGATTTGTGAGCAATCCCTGCAACGGTATGAATATCCGCGTGTCTTGTTACGGTGGTGGACGAGGGCCACACTGCAGTCACGATGGTATCAGCACACACCGTGCAGTGATGACTCGCGCTTCACTGGCCTCGCCGCGCCCATCAACGTCATAGCCCCTTTGCTGACATGTTTTGTCAACCATCCATGGCCATCCCACATGTCATGATCTATGCATACGCGATGGCACGTGTCGGGCAGCAACCTGAGTGTTGTGCTGGGGGCACCGGTTCTTGAAACACCCCATGTGGCGCCATGACCACTCGTGTGGCGCACTTGTCACGGTAATATTGTTTCATTAAACCCTATGACGATAAAGGCTGATAATATATGTGCAGTATTCTGCCAGGGATTGAGGGCATATACCCTATTTTCACCTGCCCAGCTATTCGCATACTCAGATTTGGCGAAACAGAGGCCTGGGACATGTGTGGAGCGGTGTACATCGTCGTCTGCTGTAGTCCATGTAATATCGTTCATGTAATATCATTCGACGACTATCTATGACGGCGACTACATTATTACTGCCATGTATGCGACCATAATTCGGCGCCTGTCACAGATACCGAACCACAAAGCTATATGTTGATGCCTGTGGTGATGATGATAATTGAATATTGCTTTTATTGTTTTCGGTGCCAGCTACACCAAACCACAAATAAATTTTATCCCCAGCAACGTCCACGGTCACTCACATGACATGGGATTGGCCGTGCAGGTATGCATACATGGAGGCCAAGGGATTCAAACTCAATGCCTCAATCAAGTCACGCAATAAACGGTCAAATGTGGCACGGGAATGGAGGCGGCGGCGGGGGGGGGGGGGGGGGGGGGCGGCGGCGGGACGGGGGAGAGGGGGTCAATGATGGGGTTCTTTTTTTAAAAACAATCAAATTGACGTCACCGCGTTGCAGCAGTGGTCGCGGGCGCTGCGCGCCTCAGCCTGTCACACCCGCCTGCAGCGTCTGGATGATCATCTCCTGGCGCTGTATCTGCGCCCCCTGCGCCGCCAGCTGCTGCCGCAGCTCCATGATCGTCTGCTGCAGCTGGACGGCCGACCTGGGCGAGGGGCGGAAGGGACGCCACGACTCAGGTACGCTGTGGGATACGTCATCACCAAGATGGCGCATTGGTAGAAACCGGCGCCCGCATGTATCGGCCCCGAATACACGCACAACATGCCAAAAGTCGGAGGTCGCGCACTGAAGTGTCCGGGAGTGCAAGCTTTGCTTGAATAAACTATCCGCACACGACAACTCTAGGAGCTGCATCCCAAATATTTCAAATGGTTTGGTGCTAGTTTAGTCCAGAATTCTTGCATATCCATATTCCGTGCTAACACAAACCGTCCGCGAATAAATAACCCTTTCGACCCCCCTCCCCCCTCTGCAAAGAGGAAAAAACTATTAATACGGCTTAGAAATGAGTCAGAATACAGCACGAATAGTTCGACGCAAAGGTGTAAAACACATCCATTGTTTTTTTAACCGCGTGGGACATATTGCATTTATCGGTCCGCCGGGATAAAAAACAGTCGTTGCTCCAGGAAGCTCGGGGTACTGACAACACCCCGAAAGTTGCGGCAGGGACCCGCCACAAGTGACACCCATAACCGCGGTGTCACAGAAAGGGGGCGAGACCTTAAGTCCTGAATGTGGAAATCGGGAACCCCCCCCCCCCCCCCCCCCCTTCTAGCTAGGTGTCCCGATACAGGTGATGTCACCGTATCGGATGTCATTTGAGGGACACCAGCAATCTACTCGCAAAGAAATTAAGTGTTCAGCTCTGGAAAATGCCCGCACAGTAAAAATAACACGCTGAGGCGCGGAGGTTAGAGTGGTGGTGGTGGTGGTGGCGGGGGGGGGGGGGGGGGGGGGGGTGCAAGTCGGCGCAAGCATGCCCTGCATCCGATGACTGTGGGGGGGGGGGGGGGGGGGGGGGGTGAGGTGGGGCATCGAGCTGTGTGGCGGGAACCAGGATAGGGTGGCGAGAAGGGGTGGGAGTTCAGGGGGAGAGGGGTGGGGGAGAAGGTGCCCACCCCGGCTGCCGGTCGGCTTTGCCCTGCGTGCGCCTGGCGTCGGCGACCTCGGCGCGCAGCGCCCCGATGAGCTTGTCGTCGTTGGTCGTCTTTTGCAGCAGGATGGCCAGCTTGTCCTTGAGCCCCTTTGCCTGCGCGCCAGCGGAGAGGGGGCGGACAGGTGAGGGTGCTGCATGGAGCCTGAGTTGGCATGGCAGGCTGATGATGCACTGCGCGGAGGAGGGTGCCGGTGCACTGGTGCGGGGAAGCGGAGGGGGAGGGCAGGCATGGCAGGCACCTCGTTCTCCAGCGTCTTTTTCCGCGACGTGGCGCCATCGCACTTGAGGCGCAGTTTGTCCAGCTCCTGGCGAAGCTCCTCCGCCTCGGCGGCCACCTGCGAGACGGCGCCGCCATCAGACCGTGGCCTCACGCACTGAGGCAGAGGTCGATGCAGGGGCAGTGGTCCGGGGGGGGGGGGGGGGGGGGGGGCGGATGTGAAAGCGGGGCCCCACCCGCTCCGCCTCCTTGGCACGCTTGTCCTTGATGTCCTCCAGGTATTGCCGGTTCGCGTCCTCGTGCGGCCGGCTCGCCTGCCGCGCCAAGGCAGAGCGAGTTCAGTCCGATGCTGCCACCACACGGCGCGAAGCAACATCCCGGCAGCTGAATGCATGTGAACAAACGATAGACAAACTTAACAAACATGCGGAATAATGAATAGCAATGATAACGCCATTCCAAATGTGCACAAAAAGATTCCAAAAGGTATCACCGTTAATAAATGAATGGAGACGACAGGACCTGTACGGTCGCCGGCCCACCTTCCAAAACCCGTATTGTAAGCCTCGAATTACTCCTGGGGTGGCCACTGCACCGATGATGCGGGAATTGGATATTGCGCCCATAGAGGCTACGGCCGCTGCGGCACGGGCTTGGGCGTTCCTTACAGCATCCGACTTGACTACATGTATAACCCACTTAGTGGATCAGCCAAGTTGGGCGCGCCCAAACACGTGGACGCCGGGGACTGTGCGCTGGTTAGATCGACTAGCTAGGGCAAGCGTAGGGCTAGCTGAGGGAGCGCACCTTCCACTTGAGTGGAGGTCACTAGCCGCGCGTGATGCCGCTAAACTAGTAAAGGCATCGGTGTGGGCGCGTTACGAATCGCCGGCATCGTTAGCACGCACCAAAACCTGGAGTATATGTATGCCCCAACATCTTATGCGTCAAACCCGTTACCACAGTACATTACGGGTATCCGCCCGGGGGTTGTGGCCGGGCTGCACATTATGATACAATTACGCTCCCGAGCATTTCTAACTGCCTGGCGATTGGCCCGGATTCTTGCCCTGCCTGAGCGCAATCCAGCCTTGAATTGGCGCCGCATGCTACCTATTGGACACTCCCTGTAGCCCCGCTTTAGATTGGGATTTATTCAACTTGTGGACACGCAGGGCTGGTTCTTATTATTCACGCTGTCCTGATCAGCGACGCGACGGCTGCCGTACATGAATTGAAGAGAATCGGGACTACATACCAAAAAGATCAGTATTTTCAATTCGTGTTAACGAGCATGCACGGTAATGGATACATACATCGGCTGAAATAAATCAATGGAGAGGGGAGAGGGTGCGGGTGGGATGGGGGTGTGTGTATGTATGGGGGGGCATAAAGGGCTGCGGGCCGGTGCCCACCCGGGCGGTGCTGGGGCTGGCGGACTGCGCCTCCCGCAGCTTGTCCTTCAGGAGGCTGATCTGCTGCGCGCGGCCCCGCCAGCCGCCACCGTCGTCCGCAAGCACCTTGCCCAGCTCCACGCCCTCCCCGATCTCACGCTGCAGCGCCCGCTGCATCTTCTCCATTTCCTTCTTCATCATCGCCATCTGTGCAGCCGCGAGCGGCGTCAGCCCCCCGCTCTGTCCTCCCCCCCCCCCACCCCCTCCTCCCTCGAGGCCGCCGATGTTCTCTGATCTTGGTTCCACACTTGATGCGGACCCTTAAGGACATGGCATGGGGCAGGGTGAGGGCGCTGGTAGACAGACGGGGGAGGCGGCGCACCTTGGCCTCCGCCTGGATGGAGCGGTCCGCCGTCTGCTGGAACTTCTCCTTCCACGAGTCCGCCTCCCGCTGCGCCGCCTGCGCTGCCTCCGCCGCCTCCTGCACAATCGCCCGCGCCGCCTCCTCCGCCGCCTGCACCAGCCGCACACCACCGTGTCAGCGCCGCCATGCTGGTCGCCGAGACCGTTGCCCATGGGGCTGCCAGCTGGTAATTGATCCAATTAACGGGGAAGGGGGGGGGGGGGGGGGGGGCGCACCGTGCCGCTGGCGGCGCCGATGGCCTTTGTCGCAGACGCCTTGGCTGTGCGCAGCTCCCCCGCCAGCTGCTGGCTCAGCGAGCGCTCCTTCTCCAGCGCCAGGCCCAGGGTGCGGTTCTAGGGCGGACGGGCGGGTCGACGCAGGTGAGAGAGAGGGGCGCTGGTTGCGGTGGAGCAAACCTCCAGGCATGTGGCTACACTGCAAGAGGGGCGCCGGTGGGTGGTGGTGGCCGGGGGGGGGGGGGGGGGGGTGCTATGTGCCGACCTTTTTCGACAGCTGCACGATCTTCTGCGCGTGCGGGTCGCCGGACGAGAGTTCCGCAGCCGCCTCAGCCAGCTCCCTGACGGCCCAGTGGGTGAGCAAAGGGAGGTGGCGCCAGTAGTGCTGTCAGTCTTGCTGCGCGCCAGTAACGCCCACTGCCTGCTCAATGCACTGCGCGGCGCCGCCGACGAACCCACGCCATACTCCCACGCCGCATGGCCACCGCCGTAGCTCCCGGTCTGCCTTTCAAAGACCCCCCTCAACCTCTCTCAACGACCCCCCTCCCCCCCCCCCCCCCCCCCCCCCCGCGCCTGCTACGACCACCGGAAAACTATACTGTGCCTTTATCAACCCCCCTCCCCCAACACACCAACACAGGAGGCCTCGGAAAAACCAGCGCCCCATCGTCGACTCGGCTCCTTGGTTGGAAACCATCACTGTGGCTGCGACGGGCATGCACCGCAGCTGCAAAATCTCCTCGTTCTTGGCGTCCAGCACGGCGAGCAGCTGCTGGTTGCGCTCCTGCAGCTCGCGCGCGAGGTCCACGCCGCCGAAAACGCGGTCAAACTCGTCCGCCGCGTCCCCCATTGCGCCTGCGGAAGCCCTCCGGACAGCACCGTCGGCGGCTGAAGGCGCCTGTGGAGGGTGTGGTAGTGCCGCACAAGGCACCAGTCTTACTTGCCGCGCACAGCGGGATGAGGGCTTTCCGAGCTGCCAGGCGGCCGTTTTGGAAGTGCGGGCCGCGGACTCCTGCCCTGCCCTCACCTTCAGCAGAGAATCTGCGCGGCGCGTCGGTCGGGCGATGTCGACCGAGGCACACATCTCAGCTGCGAGCACCGGTCGTAGGCCGACTCTGATGTCAGAAATTCCAAAATATTTACAAAGATGTAGCATCTGCGAAGTTTATCGGATTTTAATCGTGCCAGCATAGATAATGCGCCACATTATACTGCCGTTATGGTATATTTTGCGATGTAAATTGGTCACAGCAGCGGCAATTGACATCATATGCGATTAAAAAAAAGATGTTGTTCATGCAGCGCGCTACTGAGGCGAAACGCTGGATAATTGCGTCTGAGCAGCGGCTAGTGAACGGTACAGGTAGCTACAACGGCTTGCAAAGTCGAATTCGGCGAAAAGGGGCCTAGGACTTATTATATGGTGGGAGGTATCGTGTGATAGTGCATCGTGGTCGTGGTCGTCGTCTAGCGCTACAAGCCTACTATAATATAGTCGTAGTCGCCACATACTAAGTATATCAGCACGCATATATATGCTCTAATGTACTTACACGGGACATTGGTTATGGACACATGCGTGCATCACCATAGACAGTTGCAATGGGAAGCACACGGATACCTACAAACTAAGCATTACTGACTTGACATGGATGGACAGCAAATAGCAGAGATTGTGCGTTGCCATACGGCGGATTGCCGTGTTTGACACGTGGCCAAGCGCATGGTATTCTCACTGAAATAACGGGATCCCTATCCACGCAGCATTACAGGTACTCCCCCTGGTGCACGCATGATCAGGCCCACACCCAATCACAGCAATCAACAGCATTCTCACTCCCTGCGATGCACAAAAGTACTCCAGCTGCCTCAGCATGCAGTGACCATGCGGGGGTCACCCTGCACCCCACTATGCGCAGTGCCGCGTTATCTGACACATACGTCTTGTTAGGGGTGGACCGGAGTAGAGACCGACCGGTCAGTCCTGGCCGCCACTGGGGAGCAGTGGTTAGGAAGGGGCCGCGCTCACATTGATGTACCTACCAGACTGGCGGCAACAGATCAAGTTCAATCCCAAGATTAGAAAAGGCGGACTGGCTGAGGATATTACCCCGGAAAAAAAACCACCACATGGATCAGGGCATCCCCTTGCTAGCTTGATAGCCTTGCGCATGTTCAATAATAAAGTACATAGTTGCTACACTCCATGCTTTTGCGGGGAGAGCCCGCCAGGCGCGGAGCTACCCAAAACTGGCACGCCCTCAAACGGTGCCTCAGCTCAGTGGCACGAGGAGGCCCTCTCCGCCCCTTCCCTGGCGGGGGGAGGTCCCCGGTAGCGCGCCCAGCCGCACTACTGATCGCTCGCGGAGTGCATGACGTCCTCGCGCTTGCGCCTGAACTCCGCCTGCGTGACCGCGCGCCGCCTGGCGCGCCACCGCCACCGCATCCGCCAGGCTGGCCACCTCCGCCACCTCGCGCGTTTCCAGCCCGCTCAACTTGACGGCCGCCGCCGCCGCGACCGCCATGCCACCGCAGATGGCTGTGGAGATGCCCAGCGCCCGCAGCTGTGTGTGTGTTCGGGGGGGGGGGGGGGAAGGGGGGGGGATGTTAGAGTTGAGCATGGGCGCCAGTCAGCAGGGGGTGGAGGTGGGGGCGAGCTGGAGATAACGTTGGTGGTGGGGTGAAGGCTGGTGCCATATGCGGGGTGACACATGGAGGCCATGCCAGGCGGGGCACCGTGCCGCATGGGGGTGGGGGGGGAGGGGGGTGGGGTTTTGTACCGCCACGGGGACGGCCTTCATGCGTGCGGCCGTCCTCCAGCACATCCTCCTCCGCCCTGTAACCCCGCAGCACAACCGCCGTGGAAGCAACGTCAGCCATTCCACCGCTGCCCCCCCCCCCCCCTCCCCCTTCCCTCTTCTTGCGCGCATGTGCTTATTGGGGAGGAACGGGCCGCACCGTTTCCCTAGTGGCCTCCCATACAACTGTCAAAATCCCGAGCCAAGAGCACCTGAGAAGGGGGAAGGGATCAGACATGACCAGCAGGCGCATTCCGTAAGCAATCGCTCAGCCGTTGATCTCGCCGCAATGTTGGTAGGGATAAAGCGGGGATTTACTCATTGCTCAGACTGTCGCTTATGTGGCAATATTTCCAAAAAATGTACTAAAGCCGTTCCTCTAGGTGGGTGCGTGGGCTTAGGGGTCAAGGGGCGGGCGCGGGGCGTGGGGAGGGGGGGGGGGGGGGGGGGGGGGGGCGGGTATATCGGGTCTCCAACTTAAGGAGAGAAGTTCACTCTGAGGGCGTGGCCTGGAGCTAAATATTTTCGAGCGCTGCATTCGCGAGGCAGATGTCAGCGGCTCGAGACCCGGAAACGTATTCACCGCTGTGTGGCTGACCGGCGATTACTAGCGATTCCAACTCCATGCAGGCGAGGGCGTGGCCTGGAGTCGGCCTCGCCGCACACTTACCTGCAGAGAAGAAGCCGAGCCCCCATAGGGGCGCTCTGCCCCGGTGTGAGCGTCAGGCTGCCCGCCCACGTCCGGAGGCCCTGCCCCGACGGCTGCTGCCCGCTGGGCGCCTCCGGGCCGGACGGCGCATCCGTGTCGGACATGTCGCTGGAAGGCAGCGCAGTTAGTCGCGCGGGCTGCCGTCAGGCAGTGCGCAGATATTGAAGAGAGCCTGCCTCTTCTGCCGGTATCTTTTGAATGATTGGTCGGTCCAATGTTCTTCGAGTACAGCGTCGCGGCCTGGAATACCCCGGGGTGACGAGGCTCGTTCTCCAGAGAAAAAACGGCGTGACAGCTGCCTCTGAATCCGGGGGAAATTCCAGGAGTACGAGCAAGGGGGTGGGCGATGGGTCGGGGCTGCAAGTAGCAGGCTCTCCGCGTGCTCTGCAGTTGCTGTGATTTTCTATGTGGGGTGGTGCCGGCTGATCGTCACCAGGATCAATGGTTGTCACAAAGCAGCACCGTCACCAAGATGACCCGTTGTCTGCTGACGTCATCGTTGCGCGCGGTGGCCATCCCAGTAAACGTACAATTATGTTATGAAACAAACAAACAATATTGCGCTACGAGTAGTCGCTAGTCGCTACATGAATCAATTCTAAAAACTTAATATCGCTATTAAAAACTTAGTCGCTATTATATTGGTACCATATGTCAACATAATAATCCTTAAATAGAACCTCATAAATAATTAGAATTCATTCAAATTATCAATATCTGCCGATGGAATGAATATTTAAGAGGAGGACTAGCAGTCGCTAGTCGCTGGTCTGGTCAATGAGAAAGGATTACCGGTACCGGTAACGCCAATTGCTGGATGAAATTATATAATCGTCGCGGCTGATGCGCGCCTCCGGTCAGTACTCGTACCAGTACAACACTGGTACGAATAATAGCGTGCAGGCGCGCGTCCTACTGACTCGGTTCTGCTTAAATGTAGGCTTTTTCCTTCCCCAGTACTTTGCGTGCATTCTCTGGACGCTCTCCCTGTAACCAAAAAGACAAGTCGATTGCGCCGCGGTGCACCGCAGCGTCGCTGCGTGCCACATGCGCCGCGCATGTCCTCGCTCACATGCGGTGCAGGTCGCGGGCGGGCTCAGAGCAACACCAGTGGCTGCGCAAGCACCACCTTCCCAGGTTTCTCCAGCCATTCTTGGGCAGATCAAAGCAGGCCAGTATAGCCAGGGGCCGCTGGTCAGACGCAGCCGCGTGTACAGGGCTGCGGCGAGAAAGCGGGCTGCGGGGTGGGCGCCAGTCGAAGCGCACCGTTGGGCGACCACACTCGCGCAGCACAGGTACCATGCCGCATCTGGGCGGTCCTCTAGACTACTATGAGGTGCTGGGCCTCACGCGCAACGCGGACGATCTCACCGTGAAGAAAGCATACCGGAAGCTGGCGCTCAAGTTCCACCCGGACAACGATGCCGGCGCGGTGGAGAAGTTCACGCGCGTCTGCGAAGCTTACGAGGTGCTGGCGGACCCCAAGCTGAAGGGCTTCTATGACCTCTTTGGCGAGGACGCCCTCAAGTTTGGGATCCCTGACAACAAGGGTGGCACTAAGGGCGGCTTTTTCACCTACGATCCCGAGGCCGCACCGGCAGAGACGTTCCGCAAGTTCTTCGGCACCAATAACCCCTACGAGGCGCTCAATGACATCCAGGCCACATTTGAGAGTTTGACCACCCAGCCCAAGCCCAACAAGGGCAAGAAGAAGACCTTCCCCATCGAGCTCACGCTGGAGGAGATTCACTTCGGCGTGGTCAAGCACGTGAAGCATAAGCGCAAGCTGCTGGTGGCACGACCAGGCCAGTGGGGAGCGCAAGATGCAGACGGAGGTGGTGGAGCTCACGATAGATGTGCCTGCCGGCAGCCTTAACGGCACCCACTTTGTGTTTGAGGGCAAGGGCAACGAGACGCCAGACACGATGCCAGGGCCGGTGATCTACGTGCTGGGCGCGGCCACGCATGATAGGTTCCGGCGCAGCGGCAGCGACCTCGTGCACCATGCCACCATCCCCATATTCCACTCCCTCGCCGGCACCACCTACGAGCTCGAGGCCCTGGACGGCCGCAAGCTGTCCATCCCCGTCACGGATATCGTGACGCCTGGCTACACGCTGACCATCGAGGGCGAGGGGCTGCCGGTGCCCGGTGTCCCGGGCCAGCGGGGCAAGCTGCACGTCGTGTTTGACCTGCTCTTCCCCAGCGCGCTGTCGGAGACGCAGCGCATGCTGCTGCGCGCCGCCTTCTACCTCCCGCCCAAGCTGAACGAGGCGCAGTCCAAGGCGGTGCGCGGCTTCGAGCTAGCCTTCAAGGACGAGATCAAGGGCTGGCGGACAGGCTTTGAGAATAGAGAATGGGGGGCCTAGACCGCTGGCTGCATCAAGCTGTCTGCCACTCAACACCTGTAGCCCAGATTCCAGCACGCCCTGTAAAGCAAACACAAATCAATGTCAACTTCGCCTAGTCGGCATTTCAACAGGAGGCTGGCTACACACAACTCCTGCAGCATTGCTGGCCCACCGCAAATGCGACTGCTGCAGGGTATCGTGCTATGGGTAGTCATCACAGAATACACACCCGTCCAGAATGATGACCGCCACTGCACAGCTCTTCAGCTCCAGGCGGGGATGTGCCCTGCCCATGGTGAAACAGGTGCATCAACCCTGGTGCATGGCGCATCACGAGTCGTCATCAAGAGCAGGTAGCAGGCCGAGATGCCATGTGCAAATCCCCTTCCGCCTCTCTTCGTGGCGGCCCATGTATCTACTTGTCACCCCGTTGCCTGCCCATTTCCGGATTCGCAGGAAGGATGCTGTGGACTTAAACTAGTTAGGGTCTGTAGGAATGTCTTTCGGGCAGGTGGCTTGAGATGAGCCGCGGCATGGGACGGTTCTGTTCATGGAATGCAGTACATGCAACCGTACAATTCATCATATCTTAACCAGTTTATGGGGTTTCCCATCAATGTTAACAGTTCTAGTGTTACCCGTACGGTCTGCTGGTGCTTTCATTCGGTGCAGTTACCGGTAACACCAGGTTGCAGTACGGGCTGCCCCATCCATCGCCTGTGCGCCCGGCTTTCCCGGCCGGGGAGCTACTTTGGACAGCCACCACCAGCTCGCCTGCCATCTTCCAGCTCGTTGCCTTTGGCTGCGAGTTTTGCCCACTGTGCGCGCTAAGGTCGCAGAGGCTGAGCAAGTCCGCACCCCCCGCTCCTTGCTCTTCCCTGAGTCAACTTGCATGCA
>VCJN01001627.1:0-10526 GCA_006384855.1 Tetraselmis striata
TTGTTTGTTCCCGTCAGTCTAACTGAGACTGTCGCACATATGCAAGCATAAAATTAAAAGGAAGTGCGGCACTTTTTGAAACCATCACCATATCACAGTCAACGTCATGGCAACCCAACCATACAGTGACCCTATCTACCCCTTCATGTAGTGCTATGATGATGCTAAGCTATTGCATGCCAATGCTATGTGTTGCTGCTCTCCCCGCGCTGCTCGGCTTTGCTGCGCAATGCTGCATGCCTATCAAGACTTTGCATCTTATTCTCATCACAATTGGCCTTGGCGCCCCGCCTCATCACGAACACATGTCATGACTAAACTAAAGCTGCTGCAGCCGGCGGCACCCTCACATGTTTTGCACAAAGGCAAAACATTGGTGTAGACAGTCGGTAACACCTCCTCTATGAGTCCTCCGTCTTCATCACCTAGACATCAGCACGACGCATCATCGGTGGGAGCATTGTGGCAAGCGTGAAGGGGGTTGGGCGCAACACATAGTGGCACTAGGCCTCATCTGATGATCATGCACATACTACACACAAGGGGGGGATGAACTCCCAAGTGGGGTTCTTCCGAGGCCCCAGCCACTCATGCACCGCTCCCAGCCGCCGAGTGCTACTTAACTACTTGAACATACAGTCGAGGCCACTTACAAAGTGACCCCCCCCCCCCCCCCCCCCCCCCCCCCCTCTCCCTTTATTTCTGCGGAAATTAGAGTACCCAAACATAACATTAAATCGAGCCGGGCTTATTTAATCACACGATAATAATAATCGCGCGGAAATTCGTCGTACCTCGTACGACTGTACGCCTCAGACTCGTACAACTGATGTACGCCCGCCGCGCCGCCGCCCCACTCGATACTGCTGCTGCCTGCCGCCGATAGCGACGATAGTACCGGTATCACCGGTATGGATTGCTTTTCCTTCACCCAACTCTATACCGGGTACCAGTAAAAGGATTACACGCGGGCCTCGTCATCGGCGCGACCAAGCCCGCCTCTGGCATTCCGCCATGTTCGCGGCCGTTAGATCCGGCCCAAAATCGTTATCGGACGGCGTACGAGTACCGGAGAAGGGAGCCTTCTCGTGAAAGCAGCACAGCCTGCGGGGCCCATATCAGATATTATGATGGGCCCCCTCTGCCGGTGTCGTCACCGTAAGGATTAGCGAGGAACATATCGGCAGGCGCAGCGAGCGCGGTGCCTGGTACGATACTACCAAACCCATCGATCTTTCATCCCTACCCGCTCGTCAGTGGTTGTCACGTGCGGATAATAAAGCATACCGGCTAGACCTCACCCGCAGCAGCTCACGGACCGACCCGACGCTCTCTCGTGGGCATGGGTCTCCTGAGGCACACTGTAAACACGGCCGGCTCCAAGAGAGCTTGCGCCTTATTCTCAGTGCTGTTGCTGCTGGAAGCGACCGCCGACACACGCGCGCACGGCGCGGCCACAGTCAGTTCCACCAGCCTGGCTGCGCACTTCTCGTCTCACCTGAATCGCATCCAACTCATATCGATCCCGGGGCAGTGGAATGGTTTCAGCACAACCAAGGTGCGCGCATGCCCATCATCTCGATGGAGATGCTCGCTGGCAGCATCACGTGCGAGTCTGACTTTATGTGCGTGTACACATGTCGAAGCGCGCGGCGTTCCGTCCGGAATATTTAATTATATATACATTTCTCCTCCCCACCCGCCTCTCTTTGCGTTCCGATGTTGATACGGTTATGGCTGCGGGCGACGCTGTAACGAGCCCTCGACTTTGGCACGTGCGCAGGCAGTCAGCGTGGAGACATGGGTGAAGATGACGGACCACTTCGGTGGCACGACGCCGCTGTTTGCGTACAGCGTCCGGCAGCCGCTGCAGGCTTCGGTGGTCGCCAAGGTGGGGACTCGTTTTTTTGCACAGCGTGAAACAAAGCGCGTTTCTCCATATATAGAGCAGATTCGCGCGGGAAAACTACACACCCCGCTGGACGCCACCCACTTACTCCGAGCTGACAGTTCGTTAGACAAGGATGGACAGAGGGAGTGAGTCACCCCTTGAGTGTCGATACTGTGAGTTTGCTTCGACTCTCGGCCAGCTTGTATTTTAGATACGATAGGATAACTGGTACCTGTATGTGAAAAAATATCGCCTCGTCGTTTCCGCCCCGCACGCGGATGAGACTACACTTCAAGGTCGATGGTACATTATATTGACGACGAAGACGACGACGTAAATGAGACCCGAAGGCTATTGACCTCGCCGACTGCCTCTCTTGATGCAGGAGCTAGCCCTGGAGTTCACCCGGCATCAGCCGGCTTCCCAGGCCCCGTTTCCGGCCTGGACGTTCAAGGACCAGATGCTGCTGCCGAACTCGAAATTCGGGCCGCAGAGTTCCTCCCCCTCGCCCGCTTTCCCCGGTGGAAGCTCCGGCAGTGGTTTCGGTGCTCCGGACGATAGCGGTGTGGGCTTTCCACAAGGGGGTGACTCTTTCGGCGGTTTCCCGCCGGCGGGCGATAGCCCTGCGGCAAGCGGGTCTGGGGACGATGCCAGGCCGCCCTTCGCAGCGGGGGGCGAGGCGGGCTCGGGGGGTGCGTCAGGCGCTGCAAGCAGCTCCCCTGGCAGTGCCAGTGCCCCGCAGTGGGCCGCAGGTGACGGGGCCGACACCGCCCCCAGCGGCTCTGCGCCAGCAGGCGCCGCAGGTTCGTGGGCAGGGGGACCGCCTGCCTTCAATGTGGCGACCAACGGAGGAGTCCTTGGCGGCGCTGCCATTCCTCCTAAAATTGAAGGGCCATGCGTGGGCGCATACAGATGTGCAACGTGGAACCATGTGGTGGCGACGTTTAACTTCACCTCTGGCGAACACAGCATCTACATGAACGGCACCTTGCTGTACTCCGCGGAGCTGCCCTTCCCCGCCGGCGACCTGCTACCGGGCGGTGTGTTTCACATGGGCGCCGACATCACCGCGGCTCCGGGCTTCCCATCCCAGCTGCGCGCCACCCCGATCAGCAACTTTGCCGTGGATGTTTTCCGGGTGTATAACCGCGTGCTCTCGGCCGAGGAGGTGTCAGCAGGGCTGTGGGCTGCGGAGCCTGCGCCCGGGACGAGAGACAGCCTTGTGCTGGACTGGCGCTTTGACGACTCCCCCCGGGGTGGCGCCGATGAGCTGGATCTCAGCGGGAACGAAAACCATGGGCGCTGGGGAGAGTCTAATGACGCGCAATTCCCGCGCATCTTCAAGCTGGCAGTCTCCAAGGACGTTAGCGTCGACACCTCTGTCTACCCCCCGCGTTCCATCATCAGCGATGCCCCAGCCAGGCACGCTGCGTCTGTGTCTGCTCTCGCCGTCCCGGGTGTGCCTCTGAAGCTGCTCCTCGCGGGCAACGAGTCCTCGGCGGACAACTGCACCTTGCTGTCTCTTCCCCGAGCTGGCACACTGCAGCCGCCTGCGCCATCCAGCGCCCAGGATTTTGGCATCGGCAGCATCATGCCCAGCTGCGTGGTGCAGTACACCCCGCCTCTCGCCTCCGCCTGGCCTGTTAGGACCGGGGAGGACCAGCTGCTTGCGGAGTTCGCGTTCAGGGTCGCTGGCGACTCTGCGAGGGATGGCCTTGCCACCGTCTATGGCATCAGCCCAGGCGAGCCGGTACCGCGGGCGCACCGAGTCACGCTGCCGGGCAACAAGTACACCATGGCTTTGGGCGGAACCTGTGCGGATGGAACACAGGCAGTGCTACAGCTGTTGTCGCGTCCGATCGAGGCGGACTTTTACGACGTGGACCCGGGGAGCCCGTTCCCCATCCAGCGCTTGGGCCTCTACGGGCAAGCTGAACAAAATGAGTTCAAACAGACCGTAGCCGAATGGGCAGCGAGCACGTACGCAAGCAAGATCCAGGAGTACCCGGCGAACTGCACAAACCCGGGCGGCTATGTGTACCTCGTGACCAATGAGAACACGCCAAGCCATGTGATCAACACCTGGGTGGACTTCTCCTGGATTTGCCCCTACGGGGACCCGACAGCTGTGTCGCGCATGCAGATCACAATCCTGCCGGTCAACAAACCCCCAGAGGTGATGCCGGCGCAGGTGACAGCCTTGCCCGGGCAGGGACGCAATGTGTTGGTGCGGATGCGCGCGGCGGACGCTGATGGAACGCCCCACCTGGGGGGCGAGGTTGCGCTCTTTCGACTGCTCCGTGGACCGCGCTTGGGATCACTGCACCAGGTGAGAGCCTCCTGCAGTGCACGGCAAAGGTACACCACAAGAGAGAGAGAGAGAGGAAGAGGGTTGGGGGGAGGTGGGGGGGTATGGTACGCTTCGCGGGGACATGGGTGAGTGGCGAGACGATACGTTACTATCAGAATGCGCAGCATCTGCTTGGAAGTATATCATTAACACAATAACTTGGTCACGCCACCTGTGTAATTGTTGGGGGTCAATCATAATCGTGATAATGGGACCACACGCTGCGTGGGATGGAGATTATAGTCTAGGAACAGGACTCGGTATCCAGCGATACCGTTGAGGAACACAGCCGTGTTATTGTGAGCTGCGCGAAAAGGTCAGCGTAGGTTTCAGGTATTTCAGATTAGATAATAAGTATACATGCGCTGCTGCATGTGACAGGGTTTCTGCTCTAATGTGAATGTGTTGCCCTTCCAAGCAGGTGGCCAGTGATGGCAGCGCCGGGGCGCCGGTTTCACGCTATGGACTGAGTAACCCTAGGGTCAACTACGTCGCATCCTCGGTGCCCGCGTACGATCCTCGCTGGGGGCCTTCCTGGTCTACACAAGCGTCCAGCTGCGACGGCTGCTGCGAGCAGCAGGCCACCTGCACGGTTGCCGACTGCCTGCCTGTTGGAAGCTGGCAGCCGGTGTGCTACTCCTACGCAGACTCTTTCCACATTGAGGAGGGCTTGCTTGGGAGCGATGAGACCAGCATTTACAAGGCCGGCTGCACGCACTGCGGCCGGCAGTGGTTTGTTGTCGGCTTCACGGAGCTCATGTACATCACCGCCATGACCCTGTCCGAGTACGGCGTCACCGGCGCCGTCACCTCCCTGAAGGGGGCGGAGCGGTACGCAGGCAACCAGACCCTGTGGACCGACCTGTGGCACAACGACGCCGTGGACCCGCGCGAGTCAGCTATTGTCAACGAGTGGTCGCCGGCGCTGTGCCCATTCTACTCGTCACCGGTGCAGTGGCTGCGGGTGGAGTTTGACACCGACGCGCTCGGCACGCCCGTGGGCTTTTCGAAGGTGGAAGCGTTTGGAACGCTGGAGCCGCCGGCAAACATCGTGCAGAGCGCGGACTCGCAGCTGGTGTACCAGCCAATCGAGGGCGTGTACGCGGCGGACCCAGATGCGGTCTGGGATGAGTTCACGGTGGTGGCCACCGACTGCGATGTGGAGGGTGACCCAGTGGTGCTGCCCATTCAAAGCCCCGAACTGGCGGTCCCCTGCGACAGCATCTTTGGCGAGTGGCAATCAGAGACAGCTCCCGTGGGCCGCGACTCGGAGCTCCGAGTGGACCTCCGCGCCGCTCAGGCGCACCTGCAGTCAGTGCTGTCGGAAGCGGTCGCGCTGGAGGAGTTTGTGGTGGAGGTTCAGTGCCCGCAGCAACTGAACATGGCGCTGTCTCTGGCGGATGGCAGCGCCGTCTGTGCTGGCGACCGCACTCTGCTGACAAACGACACGCCTGTCCGGGTGGAGCCAAACCGAGACATGCTTTCCTCGCTGCAGAGCCTGGTGTTCACGGCCACCGCCCGCGGGGTCACCTACCGGCTGGGCATGCGCGTCGCGGGGGTCTGCCCGCAGGACGCAAACCTGTTTGAGTGCGCTGCCGCGGCGGACGCGTGCCTCACGGGGTGCGCGCAGCACCCGCAGGCCTGCGCGGGCTTACCCGAAGACGTCGTCATCTCCTTCGATCCCGCCACCTACATCTGCGTGACTACCGCCGACTCTGAGTCAAGCGGCATCTCTCTCCGCGTGGTGGTGCCCCTGGTGTCTTTGCTGTTAATTGCGGTGCTGGTGGCGGCGCTGCTCCTGGCGTTGTGGCTCCAGGTGTGTGCCCCAGAACCCGACTGCGACTTGAGCACTCACTGTCTTGGCAGCCCACTTAGCTCTTTACTTGTCAGGCCATATTACTGGGTGGGGCCAGCTCAGACTGCTCCTTGTTGCTTGCTGACGCGCCTGTTGAATGGAAACGCAGAAATATGCGCGGCAGAAGATGCGCATGAGTGGCCCGCCGTCGGAGGGCGACATGGTGACCCTGGTGACCACCGACATTCACGGCAGCACCACACTGTGGGATGCGTACCCGCAGGAGGTGAGCCGCCACCCCGGCGCCGCACACTGTGCTTCACTGCTGAGACATCTTTGGCTTGACTTGATGCACCGATGATGGTCACGGTACAGTACGCTTACAGTCCGCGGGGCCAAAAATGAAGTGTTTTGCACCGTCACGTCGGAGTTTTCGTGTTGTGTAATGGAATTTTGTATTTACTCCTCTTTCCGGGGGGGGGGCGGGGGGGGGGGGGGGGGGGGGGGTTGAGAAACGTATTATTCCGCACACCGTTTGTGTGTGACAGTATATGATTCCTACATGTCCTAGAATAACAAGTAGACACAGATGCGAACCTCCAAGAACACGTATTGTACAATAGTCCAAAAAAGAACCGTTTGCATCGTATCGTTTGTCATTTAATTAACTGCTATTTACACCAGTACAGTATCATGACATTTTCTATATCGTCCAGTATGGTTACTGTACTCCTGGCGCGCAGGTGTATGGTGCTAGGTGCTCAGGTGCGCTCTATGTATTGTGCCAGTGTCACGCTGACCGCGTTGCGTGTGCACGGGCGGCAGTTTGCACGGGACATTTCGCTACACCACGAGTGCCTCCGCGCCAACCTGAAGACATGCCACGGGTACGAGATTGCCACCGAAGGGGACTCCTTCAAGTGCGCCTTCCGGACGGCGGAGGACGCCATCTGCTGGAGCGTGCTGGTCCAGGTGGGCCGGCACCTTCTCCCCACACTGGCAATGTTTATGCATCTGACCACCATCCTTATATTGTGTGACTTTGCAGGGAGGCAGTGTGCGCACAGAAAGGTTGCCGGGGCTGTACTCAATAAAAAATCCCGCCCCCCTTTATGTCCGTCTCGCGCCAATGATATCAACTTGGCTGCATACTTCACCTAGCACCCCTCCTCTCTGGGTGTGGTAGTACGTGCCTGACATCGTAAGCACACTTTGGGTTGGCGGTACAGCATCGTTTTTTTCACCTCCCCCCCCCCCCCCCCCCCCCCCCTGTTCGAGAAGAGAGAAAATGGATCAGAATACATGTATCATATGGATCTTCCGACTCGTTGCTGCAAAACAATTCATTCCTTTTCGACTCGCGAACCCAAGCAAGTGATACAGAAGTAGTGGTTGCCAGCATTGGTACCATGAGGAGGGTATGGAGGGAGGGTCAATTTGCGTGATACATGTGTGCTTGGGATGCCGCTCGATGCCGTTCTTCACTTTGGTATGGCAACGTGGAATAAGAAAGTGTGATCGATACGGGCAAGGTGAACCGTGTTGTCTTCAACTCACGGGCATGCCTGTCCCCGCATGATCACCGCAGCTGGAGCTGCTGTGCGCGCCCTGGACTGCGAACCTTGAGGATGGCGGCCACAGCATGCTGCGGGACAAGGAGGATTGGGCGGACTGCTCTTCGCCGTCTGTGCTGAGCCCGTTTGCTCAGGATGTCATCGCCCGCCTAACCTCTCTAGGTGGGGGCCATGCCGAGCGATGGCTGGGTTCACCGATTGAGTGCATGGCTTCAGTGCCATCGTCATGTGGAGCCTCCACCATCCTGCCAGCATGATGATGGGCTGCCGACTGGCGCCGCCTGCCCTTTCACCGAACAAACACCTTAAGAGGGGGAAACGGACTAATTGCCTGCGCATGCGATGACGCTCAGATGGCGTGGAGGCGATCCGCTCGGAGCTGTCTTCTGTCCCCGACATGAAGCCGCTCTACAATCCCAGCCTCAATGCCAGCATTGCCAGATCGCCGCAGCCGTGGGACGCTGCCTACGTAAGCCCCCCCCCCCCCCCCCCCCCCCCGCCCCCCCTGAGTGATCCCGGCTAATGACACGACGATGTCATCTACGATAGCAGCGGCGGCGGTACGGACGGCGACTGCTAACAAGCAGTTAAAGGGTTAATGGCCCTCACTGACACCCCTGTGTGCTGCTTTCCCAGGGAGGGCCAGAGAGCCGGGTCGTGTACGGCAGCGAGTCCCTGGCATTGCCCATCTTTCGCGGCCCGCGCGTCAGGATTGGTCTCCACACCGGGATGGCCACCTCCGTGACAGTGAACCCCGTCACCAAGCGCCGGGTCTACGGTGGACAGGTGTGCCCCCCCCCCCCCCCCCCCCCCCTCCCCCCTTTGCTTGCTCAACATGGCACATGTTCGATGCCACATCCAACATGTGTCAATGTCATTGGGGCTATGTGGCCGGCAGCAGCCTGATTCGCATGCCTGCTGCGGATGCCTGCTTCCCCCGGCATCCTGTCATCCCAGGTGGCGGAGGTGGCCAAGGCGGTGTCCGACGCTCCGTGCGGGGGGATGATCGTCATGTCTGGCGAGACGCTGGCCGCCGTGGCATCGATGCAGGACCTCGGGAAGCGGGTGCGTGTCTGGAAGCTTGAGTGACGTCCGCCGTTGCTTCACCGCCGTTGCTTCGCGAGCAGCGGCGAATGACCTTTGCGGCGAATGACTTGCCCGCTGCAGGTGGCGCTGCTGTGCGCGGGCTGGAGGCCTGCGGAGACCGCGGACGGCGTGGACATCCCCGCGGCGATATCGGTCATGAGCCTCGGTTCGCACCTGATGAAGCCCGCGCCAGTGGTGCCGGAGAGGACCTGGAACCTGAGCAGTGTACACATGCCAGGCTTTGGTGGTACGCACCGATGCCGCCCATGCCCGTACCCTTGCCACCAGTGCTGCGCGCCGCGGATGGCAGATTACCGCCGCCCGCCATGTACATTCCGTGCATACGCTCGGTTACCTCCCCTGCATCTCCCTAAGAGAGTGATTATAGACTGCACCATGATGGTATTGAGGATTTAGGGCTTGAGGGTAGTGAGGATGTTTTACCGCCTTGTGCAGAAGATGGGCACCCGCCCTGCATTCCGCTGAGCTCATGCATAGCTGAAGTACATGCCGCCCAGCAGGAGTGGAGCCACGCACATCCTCTTCCACCGCCGTCCCGCTGGACGATGCAGCCTTTGACGACCCGAGCAGCAGCGCGCGCGATGATGGCGTGCCCATCGCCCGCGGCGTCCTGGCCCGCCTCCCGCCCATCGGGGTGCGCCCATCCGGGAGCTTCTATGTCACCAGACACCCGCACGCCGGCGAGGCGGCGCAGGATGGCGACGGCGCGAGCGCCCAGAGCGCCGTCATAGAGGATGAGTACGTCAAAGAGGCGGACCGGCTGCTGCGCGCTCAGCACGAGCTGAAGCACGCCACGGAGCTGGTGATGCTGGTGCCCTGGCCGCTGAAAGCGCGCACCCTGTACGCCCCTCCCCGCCGCCGCGGACAAGTGCCGACGCACCTAGAACAGAACCCTCATCACAACGAGGCCTCCACCTGGGCGTGCATGCAACTCAGATGCGAGCATACGCTATGGTTCCGTCTACGTTTGGGAGGCAGGGCAACAGGCTCTTATTCGCAGCATGTCTTACTATATTGTTGTATTTAATTTATTACATTACTATATCATGTTATTATATGATATATCTGTCTATGTATATATTCATATGCATGTATGTTTATAAAGGAACAAATATAGGTGGTCATATATGTATTACAATATATATGATGTTTATTTCTGTTATACTGTTATAAATATTCTGCATTGATATATTATTGAACTACCACTTCGGCACCCGGACATGCCGTGTGATGGCTGCCGGGTCCCTCACGTGACCGCGCGCTGCCGCCATGCCTGCCACGGGCTGACGTGTGTATGTGTGTGTGCATGTGTGTGTGGGGGGGTGTCCTCGCCAGGTTCTTTCCGCCGGTGGACTCTCACAAGTCTCTGTCGGTTCCGTGGTCCGCCGCGCCCCCCGCTCAAGGCGTGACCATCGTGTTCACGTTTCTGGAGGGCGCCTCTTACTTTGCGTCCCTCCCGGAGGACGTCGCCGGCGGCGCCATGGAGCAGCTGCAGGCCGTGGTGAGTGCGCCCGCAGCGCCCGAGCCACCACGAGGTGCAGGGGCTCCAAGGGTTTCTAGGGTTTACGTCCTCGCAGGCGGCCGGCTGCGTGCTGACCCCTGGGCGCGCGCTGCTGCGTGTGCGGGCGCACCCCACAGGTGCGCAGCGAGCTGCACCGGCACAAGGGCTACGAGGTGGAGGTGGAGGAGGCCAACTTTGTGGCCGCCTTCCGCTGCGCCCACGACGCCGCGATGTTTGGCATGGCCTGCCAGACGACGCTGGTGAAGGTGCACTGGGACCCGCTGCTGCTGGCGCAGCCCTGGGCAGCC